>PVKA01025965.1:21730-32416 GCA_004027165.1 Ctenomys sociabilis
AACAAAAAAAAAAAAAAAAAAAAGAAAGAAAGAAAGAAAGAAAGAAAGAAAGAAAGAAAGAAAGAAAGAAATTTTGTTTTGTTTATTACTTTGGTACAGGGTCTTGCTACGCAGCTTGGACTCCTAGTGATCCTCCTGTCTCAGCCTCCCCAGCACTGGGATTAGAGGTATGCGCCACCATGCCCAGTTTCAGACCGGCATGGTATTCTCTGGGTTCTGGGACCAGCATGGCGTGTGTTATCGGCGATCAAACTCCCATTCTTCTGCTTGCCAGGCAGGTGCTTAGACCACTTAGCTATCTCCCCAGCCCACAGACAGAAATATTTCTTTGAATTCTATAGCTGCAGTGAAAGATTAGAGGCAGTGAGTACAATTTTCCAGATATGGAGCGAGGAGAAATTAAATTGACTGGTAGCAGTGAGAAGAGGGAGGGAGAAATAATGTACTATTAGGTTCCATATGACTTCCTTATTAGTTAGGTGGTAGAAAAATGGGGGAAGATGAAAAGACAGTCAATGGAAACTTAAACTTTGGGTAAAGGGAAGGTTATGTCAGTGATAGAGCGCATGTGAGGCCCTAGATTCTATCCTCAGTACTCCCCAAACAAGAAACCCCAGAACAAGTTTATCAGTCGGAAGAGCTCACTGTGAATGGCAGAACTGACCCAGGAGACTGATTTTAAAAATGTTGCATTTCATAAACCAGTAAGTTAACTAACTGCAGAGAGATGTGCATATTTTCCTACATAAAGAACAGTTAGATGAAGTCATAAGAGTGGCTAAGATAGTCAAGAAAACATGGCTTTCTCCACTTGAATATATAATAGCTATATATAATTTTAAAATTTCAAAACAAAACTGTTGATTTCCCTACCCAAGTCTGTTCCATTACTTTTTCATATTTCATAGCTCAACAAAGATACCAATATCTATGAAGTTGCCTAGACCAGAAATCTGAGACTTACTTTTTGCTGTTCACATAAAAATCCAATCTGTTAACAATCTCCATCAATTCTACTTTCAAGTCATGCCTTGTACATACCTATTTCTGTCCCTCTGCATAGCTATTCTTCCAGTCTGCGTACTATTATCTCTCATCTGGACTTTTGCAGTATTAAATCTGTCCTCTACTTTCACACTTGCTGTCCTACAACCCATTCTCTGTGGCCACCACAGTGTCTAAAAAAAGAAGGAAATGGGTTAATGTCACCAAAACAGGCCCCACACCATACTTAGACTCTTCTAAGTGGAAGTGGAAGAAATAAAAAAATTTGAAGATTGATATTTATGGATGGTGAGAAGAAAAAATGATCCCAGAAAGGAGTGAAAAGACAAATACAGATTGTTTGGTAACAACAAATGTTATACAGTTTCCCAGAAATCAGAGGAGGAGGGAATTTTAAGATGGAAGAGATAATAAAAATGTCATGTATTGCAGAAGGATCAAAAAGCTCTTTTCCCTATTTGAAGCTCATTGGTGAACTATGTGGAAGGAGAAAATAGGCAGTAGGAGAGGAAGCTAGATTATGAGGGGTTGAGCAATGAAGCCAACACAATTCAGTGTAGTTTCTTTTTTTACAAACTGTGATTGTGAAAGGAAGGAGTTAATCTAGCAGGATGTGGGGACATCAGAGCCTAGAAATGTTTTAGTTTTAGGATGAGAGGGAACTACACATATTTATAGACAGAAGGGAAGCAGTTTATGGGACTGTGGGCACTGACTGAAAGGTGAAAGTGTGACAGCCCAACAAGGGTGAAAATGGGTCTCGGCCTAGACCTTCAGGGATAGTCAGTGAAAAACAGGGTAGGATACAGACTGACCTACGGAATGACTGGCATCCTCAATTCTAAACTTGCCAGACAGCATGGAAAGGGATTGTTTTATGTGTTCATTTAGATCTAGCAAGAGATAGACAAACACTTCAGTACTTGAGTGTACTTCTGAACTGGAAACAGTATCTGAGTGTAGCCTACAATGTGGCAAGATGAATCAATTTTGGAGAGAGATAAATTGATGCATAATACTCTGGAATTGGCAGCTTGTTCCTGCTAGAAATGTAAATCACCCAGAAAAAAATGAACCCTGGCTTGTGATTAACACAAAATACAAATCATGCTACAGGTCTGTAACCACAATGTTTACATGCTTAATTAACCTCCATGTGGTCCTTAAGTTGAGAAGAAACCTATTGCCAAGGTACTGCAATTGCAGTGTGGAGGACTCGAGGTCAAAGGAAGAAGTTGAATCTTGGCTCCAAAACTTGATCTGGTAATGACCCTGAGCAATTTACTTGACTCACTTTCTGCGAACATTACTGCTAAATGCAGTGTTGGAACCCACAAGGTGAGATTGGACTGTGCCACGTCTTTTCGTGTTCTCCTCTGCTTTCACTTACTAGTAGAAGCAAGCCCACAGGGAAAGCAAACATTAAAGATGCTATTTCTTTAGCTACCTTCTGTACTCATTTCACAAGTCTTTCCACTGATGCTCCAGTGGGCTTACCTTTTTTCCCATCGCTAGCTTCTAATATCTTTTCCTTGGAAAGGGTAAGTTATAAATGAATGTATACTCTAGAGTCAGACTGTGTAAGTTCAAACCCCAGCCCTACCATTTATTAGCAGACTGCCCTTGGGTCATTTGCTTCAACTCTCAGAGCTTCAGTTCTCTCACCTATAAAATCTGGACACACACACACACACACATACACACACACAGATGTGTATAATCATTTCTACCTTACATGTTGACTGTGAAGTAAGATAAGATTGTACTAGGGCTGGCCAAATAGCGCAGTGGTTTAGAGAAACTGCAAGCAGGTTCAGGGGCTGGGGACTCGATCCCTGGACCTGCTGTGCTGGCCCGGCCCCCGGGGGCATGCTGAGATGGCAATTGAGACTGGGTGTGGTGGCACATGCCTGTAATCCCAGCTCTTGGGAGGCTGTAAACAGGAGAATCACTGAGTCTGATCTAGTAGTGAGACCCTGAACACCCTGTAGGTCCTTCCCTGAAATACAGAAAAAAAAATATTGTACTGTGCCAAGTACCTATACAGCAATGGTTGGCTTGTTGTTGTTTTTGATGTACTGGGGATTGAACTTGAGACCTGACACTTGCCAAGCAGGTGCTTATGCTGCTGAGCTATATCCCTGGCTCAATGGCTGGCTTTCGGTAAGCACTGAATTGTTGGTTGTTTTAAAAACCATTATGCCAAATAGTCCTTAATATTTATAGAAAACTTTCCCCCACTATTATCCTTATCTTAATGCCACTACTGAAAGAGTACTACCAAGGTTTGAGAATGAGTCCTTGGCTTTAATGGGCCCTAGCCTTACAAAGAAACAAAGCAGAAAAACCCATCAGGCTTCCACTTCAGCTTGTTGGCATGCACCTGTGATGTTGACTACTTGGGAGGCAGAGGCTGGATTATCACAAATCCAAGCTAGTCTGGGACCCTGACTCAAGATGAGAGAAAAATTTAAAAAGAAATGAGAATGTAGTGCAATAATCTCTGGGTTCAATCACCAGAATTGAAAAACATTACACTTGTGCTAAGTAAAGGATGGCGTATTATCCAGGCTGGAACACTTTTGAGAGTGACACTGTGATGTTTAATAATCATGCCAGTAAAATAGGTATACATGTTGGCTATTTTGGATAAGCCAAGACTTGAGGTCCTTCAAATTAAGTAGAAAATAAGACTCAATTTGAAAAATACTGTATTAATACAGATAGCAGGCATTTGATGACTACAAAAAGGGATGACAGAGGTTTGTGAATGATTGCTAAGAATGACACTTTCTACTCTACTACTTGTATAAAATTCCTAGAGTGTAGTAGAGCCTAATTATCCAGGATGGGACTGTAGAGACATGGCTCATCCTTATTGGATAAATCCTCTTGTTATGGATGGCTAATGAATATTATAAACAAAATTATGCCAAATGTTTATAATATTTAAGATAGGGCCAGGGAGATAGCTCAGTGGATTAAGTGCTTGCCCAGCAAGGTTCTGAGTTTGATCCCTGGTACCACCAAAAAAAAAAAAAAAAATACTTAAGATAAACTTTTAAGCTATCCTCCAGTTCAGTGGACTAATGTGCCTGCTTAGGCAGAATGCAGCAGCCAGGGTTCAATCTGCAGTGTGCCATGTGATGGCGAATGAGAGCGACTGTGGTGGTGCGTGCCTGTAATCCCAGTGCTTGGGAGGCTGAAAACAGGAGGATCACTACGAGTCCGATCTGTGTAGTGAGACCCTGTAAACCCTGTACTAAATACATACAAAAAACCCCAAAACTATCCTCTAGTACTGCAGAAGCATCATTTACACACAACTGCAATACTTCTTATTCCTTCATCCGAATAGTTTCCCTAAACACATCAATAAGACAGTTTGACTTCATTGAGCCTAGCTTTAGCATGTATTTAAACAAGAAAACGGTTACTTTACATATACTATCTAATATATGGTGTATGGTATATGATATATGTGCTAATATCAGCCTAATTTGACTCAATGAGTTTTGACTATGCTATATAATTAAAGAAAATATAAAATAAAGCTAATAAATTCAAAACACATACAAAGTTTTGTGCATAGGCGCCAGGTATGATTTAATTGGAAATTCTTATTCCTTATTCTATTTTCAAAAAACAAGTATTTTTAGGCTGGGTGTGGTAGCACACATCTGTATTCTCAGCACTCAGGAGTTTGAGGTGGGAGGTTACAATGAATTCAAGGCTAGTACATAGTGAGATACTCTTTCAAAAAATCAAGCATGTGCTTTGAAAATTAGTGTCACACAGTTAGAATAAAAAGTGTCAGTAGGGATTTCTGAAATGTTGCTTTAAAAGTTAACTATAACTACCAGGGGATGACAGTGACAAGTCTGTAAACCTAGAGAAGTGAAGCTATCAGTGTGAGTTCACACAGATGAGTACAAGAAGGAATGGTGGCTTTTGCATGTGACAGATGTGAATTCTATGATTGGGTTATGTGTATAGCCAGTGGAAAGACAGTTTTAGAGCAGTGTGCATTTTCTCCTGAAGTATGACCAGAAAGTCATGCAATCAAAAAGCTACTTACTGTGTGTTTCCATTTGTTTGAAGAGAGGTGTGGAAAAGGCAGACCATCCTCTCTTTGTCTCCATCATGTTTCTATCACCCTACCCTTGAGTGTGTTCATAAAACTGTCAGTAGTTCTCTAAGAAGTGTTTAGTCTCCTACCACATGATTCCCATTCCTGCTTTTAGAGAGAGCCCTTAAAAATCTGAGGAAAGGAGGAGGTTGAATTAGAAAATTACCTGAGGGCAACAGGGAAATTAATAATGTATTTAACCCATAAATCAGTGGAAGAAAAATTAGGAGAAACCTTTGCCAAGCAAGGATACCTCTAAATGGGATCAAAGGAGAGGACTGATGGTATGCTACCATTATGCCTCTGTTTCAACCTGTGGCCATGGACACCCCATCTCATGTATCACATCCATCATATGTAATCTATCAAATGTAGACTCATACAGATATACACACATCCCAACAACTACTTACATACTACTTAATTAATTAGACATACAAACAGACACACATAGGTGTTTATAATACTAAGATATACAAAGATGTGGATACAAAATTAGCAAGTGAAAAGATAAGTGAAACAGTTTCAGAATAGATGTGGAAGGGAAGGGCGTTGAGAGACAGTTGGTTGGACATGGTGCAAAGTGAATAATTGACTGACACAGAGACCAAGAGAAGAATGTGCAGTGACAGATTGGATTGTGAAATTTCTCTTTGCTGCAGATAGAGGCTTCAGTTATTCTCCATGTTGTGTCTGGACCCCCTCTTCTGAAGCAAGGATTTGGGGCACCAGGCTGTCTGCAGGGAACCAACCATATCTGATACCCTCTCAGCTCCCTGTGTATAACATCCTGCCCAGGCATCTTCTCTCCTTTCCCTCCCTCTTTCAAATTGGGTTTTGGGCTCCATTTCTCTGGGTTACTCTACACATTCTGATGAAAATACAACTCTGTGTAATAGCAATGTTCATAAAATGTGAATCCAAGTATTAATACAGAAATCCTTAAATACACATGTTCGCATTTTTTATATTTTACCCAAATGAGAACTGGCATTATGTGTATAGATACAGAGAAGATAACAGTAGAGAAAATTATTCTATGCAGAAACTTTCATCAGTATGAAGGAACCAGTAAGTGAAAAAGGAAATTATAATCTGGCACTCTCTTATCCTAAGAAAAGGCACTTAGAATAGACATTTCCAACTAAAGCTCAACAATTTAAAATCTATTCACTTGAAATAACACCCCAAAGCACTCACCACTCATATATCACATAAGGAAAATAAAACTTTTGGAATAAGTTATTATTAATATCTGCTCTTCAATTAGGAGTTAGAACACCATGTTTGTAACAGATCTACAGAATAAAAATACATGCAAGTTTTTTATCAACCATGAGAGAATTAAATACAATAATTGAAAGGCCTGGTTGAGCATATGCACACTGGAGGGCAATCTCCAGGTGAGGAGTCACTTCTAAGGCAGTTAGTTTATCAGCGAAGTTTTCTCTTCTTGAAGAGGGATAGGACAGGGAAAGACAGGGAGAATGATCAGCCTTTAACATTTCAATTCCATGCACAATCAATTGAGACATAGGCCAGCTGTTGGAAGGCTCCCAGGAGCCAGGACCCAAAGCCCTTACTGCATGGCACAGAGGCTGTGGGGGAGGAACTCCTGCACGTAGGTGGCAGCTGCCTTCGAGAGGTACGTCATGGTGCCAAACCTGCCACTGGGTGCACTGTCGTACAGAAGAGTACAGATGCCAGATGCAGGATCCTTTGCCAGCATGGTATCATCTGCGCCGAGAGTTTTCTGTTTGGTTTTTAAGAGTGGGAAAATATAGGGGAAAGGAAACAATTACTAATACTACTAAACAAAACCTTAATTAGTATTACCAGAGCCTCCTTCCCATCACCAATCAGTTGGCTTCTAGGCTGTATAGGCAGGAAGAGGTCAGGGTTACGTACAAAGTGAGTGAATGTGAGTTTCTATGCATGTATTTTCCACTAAATCTCCAAATTATATAAATTGTTTAAAATACTGTTTGGAGCTTTTTGAATTACAATGAGTTTTGAAAGCTAAATATATAAAGTCAATTAAATGTCATAACTGTTAAGAGCAGAAACACCAGATACAAAACACTCTAGTGAGACTTTGGTCTGACTTTCTAGAACTATACTGATCTCAGCTTGTATTCTTTTATCTTTTATTCAGTTAAGCAAATTTAATGAGCTTTCTAAGGCTGAAGTCTGTACTTGAAAGGGGTCATGTTTTCTGATGCATGGACTGTATAAACCCAGAATATTTAAAATTATGAGTGTCCCAAGCAATCTTAGTTTTTTTGCATATTCTTACAGTGTCTAAGAGAATAAATTATCTATTATACATTTTAGAGCTCTTTTTTCCTACTGCCAACAGGCATGCCTTTCACCTTATGTGCTCCAACTTTTAATCTAGGCAAGACTTTCAATAAATAGTTTGCATTTTTAAATATAATCACAGAGACACAGCACCTGCCTGCCAAACACAAGGTCATGAGTTTGACTCCAGGTACCAAAAGAAAAAAAAAATATTAGTCAATTTCCTGGGAGTTATATTAAGAAAATCAGAAAAATGCAGAAATAAATGTTCCAGTTTAACAATTGTTTAAAGGTAAGTAGTAAAAGCAAAGGAAAAGAAAGACCAATTTTTTTCTTTTCCTTAATAGTCTGAAAAAGGACAATGTCCTGTTAATTTTGTATAGCTACACAAAGCATTATGATTTAGAATTTAAAAGATAATGTTAATGCTATCCTTCAGGACTTTTCAGGAAAACATAGTACTTCTTGAAGTTTAGACAACTTTACCATCTAACACAAATCACAAAACACACGGGGTGGGAAGGATAAAAGGAGGTTGGATTTGATCAAGGCACGACGTATGCTTGTGTTGAAATGTCACACTGACTTCATTAATATATACAACTAGTGTATGTTAACCAAAAGTAAGATAAAGTGGACTAGAGATGGATGTAGCTCAGCAGTAGAACACTTGCCTAGCACACATAAGGACCAAGTTTCATCCCCAGCACCATAAATAGATAAAAAAAAATTACGAATTTTTTGGGAAAAACAGTGAGACAGAGGTCATCAAGTCCCCTACTTTTTTTTCAGACAAAGCTCAGAGCCAGCACAAAGGGGACCCCAAAAGGGGACACAAGGAACAGAGTACAATAAAGCAACCTCAGCTGCATATGGAGCTCAGGATGCAGCTTTGTGTCCAACATTCTCTTTCAGAAAAGCACAAGTCTGCCTACCTGTTCTTGAAGGAATAAGTCATTAGCTATATGTACTATTTTTTCCACAGCAATGATGCTTCCGATGCTGTGAATTTCAATATCTGCCAACATGGTGAGGACAAGAATGGCTTCAACCAGAAGCTGGCGGTATTCTGGCTGAGGTACACGATTCAGGACAGACTCCACATGGACAGAGAACTTAATCTCTCCTGGAGTCATCTGTAATAGAAACAAAGAAAATCAGTTCCTAGTGTTGTAGGCAGCGGAGTTAGATAAAAATATTTTTAGGCAATCAGGCGGGTCCAGGCCCTTGAAAGAATAATACAGGAAACAAGATGCCACCAACTCCGGGAATGATGGAAGGCTCCTGCTGTGAACCAGACCTAAAGGCCAAACAAATGCTAAAAGAGTAGCACCTGGCATTGATATTCTAAATAGCGATCACCTGAAAAGACCCAAGTGAGTCACTAACCCAACCACCAAGGGGAAGAGACCCTGTCCAGTATTCATGCCCGCTTACTATGTGAGTCGCTTCCCCATTTGGTCCTGGGTCTAATCAACTTCACCTGAGCAATGGTGCTTGTAATCCCATTGGTTGACCATAGTTTTGTCCCATCCCACATCCACCTAAGCGAGACCCCTTCTACCTTAGTGCTGCATGGTTTTGCCTATAAAAGTCCCTAAAAGAGACAGCTTCCCTGGGCAACCCGCTCGGGTCGTTCTGTCCCTCTCCGACAGAAGCTTTTCTATCCAATAAAGTTTTTTCCTTAACCTCCGTTTGTTCCTAAAATTCATTCTTTGGTTTTACACTTGCCAGGGAAGCACTTATTCCACTGAGCCATCTCCCTGGCATCATTCTTTGGTTTTAGAGAACACGAACTCATCAAGTTCAGGTTGGGAGTTTTACTTCCCTGTATCACTAGGAGCCTATCACCCCTGAGGCATCAATCGCTTTTCTGGAAGTCACCAAAACAATGTATGCAGGAACATGGCTTCATCCCCTCTAATGTAATAGATTGAATAAGTGGGTTCAATATTTTTGAAGGCAGTCTGGCAATGCATAACAAGAATCAATACTTCTAATTCATAATCATATTTTTGGATGATCATAAAAAGAATAGAAAAGAGGAAAAAACTTTGTGTAAAAGAGGGATTATAGTAGCATCAATCACAATTGTAAAACTAGAAGTAACCCAAAAATAGGAATGGTTTTAGTTAGTAGTGTATAGATATCATGGAAGAGAAATATCATGAGGTTTTATGGATCTATTTAGAAAAATAAATCGGATGGCTGATGATACAGGAAAATATAAGTAGAACTTAGAATTTTATAGACATCATTATTAGAATTATGTAAAACATCTATATGCTGCTAGAATAAAATAAGCATTAGAAACTGTAATGTTATCGAGCACAGTGGTGAGCACTTGTAGTGCCAGAATTCAAGAGGCTGAGGTAGGAAGATCATGAGTTCATGCCCACCCTGAGCAACTTTTCAAGTTCTAGGCCAGCCTGTGCTACATAATGAGTCCCTGACTTTAAAAAGAAGTGCAGGGTGGGCCAGCCAGATATCTCAGCATACTAAAGCACCTTCTTAGGCAGAGCGCAGCAGTTGGGGTTAGATCTTCAGCAAGCTGTGCCGGCCCCACCCCCAGGGCGTGCTGAGAGGGCGATTGAGACTGGGCATGGTGGCATGTGCCTGCAATCCCAGTGCTTGGGAAGCTGAAGACAGGAGAATCACTATGAGTCAGATCTACATAGTAAGACCCTGTAGACCTTGTATTAAATACAAAAAAGAAGTGCAAGGGCTGGGAGTATAGCTCAGTGGTACAGGGCCTGCCTGGCAAGTGTAGGGTTGTGAGTTTGATTCCCAGTTTCAAACACACACACACACACACACACACACACACACACACACACACAAGTTGTTTAAAGTTGAAAGAGATTGAGGAATACTTTTTGTTTTTAAAAACATTAACTGAGCATATACTGTCAGGAGATAATAGACATATTTTTTGGTACAAGGGATCAAACTCAGGTGATGGGGAGGGGAAAGGTAAAGGGGAATAAAAAAGAACCAAAATGTGTTATATATATGTATCTTCCAACTAAAAATCAATGTAAATTTCATGTACTGCCGGGCGTGGTGGCGCAGGCCTGTAATCCCAGCACTAGGGAGGCTGAGGCAGGAGGATTGTTGTGAGTTCGAGACCAGCCTGAGCTACAAAGTGAGCTTAAGGCCAGCCTGAACTGCACAGTGAGACCCTGTCTCAAAAAGACAAAAAAAAAAAAAAAAAAAAAAAAAAAAAAAAAAAAAAAAAAAAAAAAAAAAAA
>PVKA01025966.1:0-32282 GCA_004027165.1 Ctenomys sociabilis
CTGACTTGTGATCTTAGGTTGTTAACCATCCAGAAGAAAAGCTGATTAGTATCCTGCAGCATATGCCATTCACTTTGCCTTATCTGACTCAATTGATTTTACTTGTTGTACATTTCCTTTTGTATTTCTGCTTTTCGCTTGTTATACTAGGGAGACTATACGATATTTACACATGTGTGTCTAGTTTATTTCACTTATGTGTATATGTTCAAGTGGCATCCACTTCAGTATAACTGCTTCAAACTTATCATTCTTAATAGCTGAGTAATACTCCATTATATAGAAATACCACATCTTTTTCAACCATTCCTCATGTGATGGACATCTTGGTTGTTTCCAAGATTTTGCTATCACACATTGTGCTGCTATAAACATAGGTACACATATATGTCTATGATACAATGGGAATTTTCCCAAAGGATCTAGAACTTGGTTATTTGTAAGCAGACAAGAAAATAGCCCATCCCAAGAACTGTTTAAGAAATAAGTTCATTCATAATGTTCATTGAAAATAACTTACGATAATGAATGAAAGTCTATGGAATAAAGGTCTTCTCCATTAGCCATTAGTGGTACAACTTGAAAAGAAACTGCACATATCTGGAAAGGAATAAAATGATATAGTTCTGAGAAAGTATTTAGCAAAGTAAAATATATTTCAAATATATATATATATATATATATATATGTGTGTGTGTGTGTGTGTGTGTGTGTGTGTGTGTGTGTGTGTGTGTGTGTGTATTGTGTTGATTAATTGAAAGGAACAGTTAATGCTTAATATTTGGCCAATTTTGCATGCTTACATCTGATAATCTTCAAGTACTGTGACAGCAATAGCGTGCAATATGACAATTACTGAATTCCTATCATCTTGTTTTGTGACATTCTGCATTGCTTATAATCCTTTTTATTCTTTTTAAAAATAATATATAGGAAGATACACAAATATTTGCTAAAAATAGCTCCTATAGAACCAGAGTGTGAGCTCTATAACAAACTTCAGTAATCCAAGAATTTGTACTCATTTTTAAAGATTTCTTCAGAGTGATCATATGGTAGAAACAAATTAATTTTGGGAGACAAAATACTTCTTACTTTATACCTCTTTTACTGAGGCTACAGAATATCAAAACATAGGAAATCCAATTTTCATGATATATAATTTAAATGTAATATCTATCTATCATCTATCTATCTATCTATCTATCTATCTATCTATCTATCTATCTATCTATCTATGATTTCTTTTTCCTTTAAGATAGGATTTCTCCCAAGTTGTCTGGCTGATCTTGAACTCCTGAACTCAAGCCATCCTCCTGCTTCGTTCTCTTGAGTAGGTTGATGTATTTGCAAGCAATATCACTCTCAACTAAACTTTTCTTTGTGTGTTAAAATCAGCTCATATTCCAGAACCTTCCCTGGCTTTCCACTTCTTGGGATACACAAATCATATCTTTCCCTTAGTTACCAGTACAGTAGCTCCCCTAGTGAGCACCATAGGCCACTCTGGTTATCATAAACAAATCCATAAACTGCCACAACATCCACAGCCTATCACAGAAAGAGTTGCTGCCTAAAGGACAAAACCTGGGAAACAAAGGGTAACAAACAGGCCTAGAAAGACAGGAATTAGAAATCACTATGATTTCCTTTTAAATGACACATACCATCTATGCAATCCTGCATAGACTCCCAAACATGCCTGAACACATGTGTGCAAAACTGTATTCCATTGTTTTCTTAAACAAACCAGCAGAGACTCCTTGGCTGGGTAACTCCTTGCTCAGGAAGATCACCTTTTTTTTCTGTATAATGCTCAGCAGCCTCCCTCAGCCCCACTCATGAGGAGACAGATCAGTGCCCACTCCTTTGTGACAAATATGGTTTCTGGACATTTCCAAAGCCCTCGGGAGAGTAACGCTAGATCTGCTAGGTCGTGTAATGCAAAAGGAGTACATCGGCTTTTGAAAGTTCTCCCTGAATTTGCGAAGCTTGTTTTACTCCAAATACACAGAAATTCAAGGTTATATGATCCGTTAATTCTGAGAAATAGCTCAGTAAGAGAAAACCTTACAGAAAATAATTCCCTTGAAACAAGCAAATAAAAATTAAGCATCTGGAGTCAAGCGCAGTGATTTTGAACAGATTTTTAGTCCCAACTTTTTTTCTCATATGTTTTTCTACAAGTTATTTGTAGGAAAGATACAAATTTAAAAGCAAATCACAAGCATGAATAATTTGAGCAACTCTGACTTGAAAGATGGCCAAATCTAAAAGATTTATAGTGAGAAAAGTCAGAAGAATAGTAATTCTGAAGTCTATATCGTGTGCAGAATTTTAATAAAATTTAGCACTGCACCCTACCAAATACATGAATATTTTCATTCTGTCTAACATGGAGACTCTATAGAGAAAGCATCACACAATAAAACAATAATAAGAGAGGCTGGATGTAAAAGAGGGTGGTTTGTTACATATTTATTTTCCCTTACATTTAAAAGGTATACATATGTATGTATGTATATGCTACAAGCAGGTGCAGGGGCCCGTGGTTTGGTCCCCAGGCCTGAAGTGCTGGCCCTGCCCAGGGGGCATGCTGACAAGGTCACTCAATGGCATGGCGGTGTGCGCCTATAATCCCAGCTTTTGGGAGGCTGTAAACAGGAAAAACACTGTGAGTCTGATCTCGTAGTGAGACCCTTCCCTAAAACACAGAAAAAACAAAAAACAAAACTAAAATGAATTTCCAGGATTCCTTCTATGTTATAAAAATTAAGAAAAAATGTTTGAATCATCCTTTCAGAAGTGAATATTATTGGAGAAAATAAATGTGACCATACAACATGATATCTAACTTGTATAGGAATACAAAATTTGGTAATATCCTGTACTATTTGACCTATCAGAGTCCATCTTTATTTTGTAAGTATATTCTCTATCATAATAAATGCATGCAGCTGGTCATTAAGTAAAAAAAAAATTTTCTACAGAGTTCTCCAAACACAGCTTCTTCAGCTGCAATGGAAAACCAGTCATTTATACAACAAATGGTAAAAGAAGAGATGTTTGAAGCCACGGAAGCTGGAAACTGGTCAAATGTATGAGAACAGGGCTAGGCCTCAGTGCCTAAAGCACTTAAGCTACCTCAGTCCTGAGAGAAGCATCCTGCCTTGTTAATGTCAGATATTAGTTACTAGGCAAACTTGTGTCATGTGATAGCAATTTTGCAAAGGTATAAAAAAATGCTTCTACTGTTGTGCTGGGGTCATTGGCAATCAGGCAGCAGGCCACCGCCTGACCTCAGCTCTTCTCTGTTGCCTTTATTTTCTAAATCCTTTTAAACTTTCTTCTAGCACACTGAGAAAACAATGGATTCACAAAATGGAATTCTATCAGAGCACTTATAAAAAATAAAATAAGTATACAAATAGGTAAAATAGTGTACACATGTATACATTCAGATACATTTCTAATTCGCTATATCCTCATTAAATTGCTTAGTATATGCAATTGGGCTTTATCACGGAACTCATTTCACGAGCTACGATGCACAGCCTTCTCTCACATGTAAGTTTTTAAGAACTTTAGATTGTTATTTTATTTTATTATTTGAATTTCTATGTTATTCTTAAATTAATCAATAATGTGTATGTTAGATTGTTTCTAAATTTATTTTTTAGCACAGAAGTTCTAAATTTTATGTGTAAAGATCCTTCATTAAATAGTTTAGATAAATGTCTCAAACCAGACAACAGGAATTTTTGTTTTCTTGTTAAGTTTATTGACACATTTAGATCTGCATATCCATCATGTTAATCATAGGAAAGTTCTTCCTGCTCCTGACTTTTCCTGATTCCTCATTTTTTGCTCATTCTTCTTCCCTCCCTTCAATTCCTCTTTTCTGGCATAGGTGCAAATCTTTGTTTCCACTTACTCCTTCTGCTATCACGTTTTTCTTTTTCCTTCCTTTCCCACTCTCCACTTCCTCGGTCCCTTCTCCTTTGCACTGTGTCTTCCTATTTCACAATACCTGTCACACACTTTGGTTCCCATTTAACACACTTTCCTTTTCTCACACCAAAGAAACCGTACAGTATTCTCACAGGTGTGTCTGATTTATTTCATGTAAGAGTATGTTCTCAAAGCGTGGCCATTTAAATAAAAATGTCTCTAGTTAATTCTTCTTTAGAGTAGCACTCTACTGTATTAAAAACAAAACAAAATAAAAACAAAATCAAATCTTGGCTACAACAGCAGCTAGGCAGTCTAAGCACTTGCATGGCAATTGCAAGGACCCAAGTTTGATCCCTGGTACCACAGCGGGAACAGAGCTGGAGTCCTGGGCACGCTGTGTCACCCTGAAAATGGGAATGATGGTGGTGCCCTCAATCTCAGCGCTGGCGAGCCTGAGACAGGGGGAACACTAGGAATATGAACTGCACAGAGAGACACTGTATAAAGTAAATAAATGAGTAAACAAGTCTGCTTTATCCATTCCTCAGTTGATGGGCCATTTGTCCAAGAAAAAGCTATTACGAATTATGCTGCTATAACCTATAAACATGGATGGACATATATCACTATGGAATGATACTATTGTTATTTTTAATGACTTAATTATTTGAGAAAATATCAAGCAACCAAATAATAATGTAGTAAAATTAAATTAAATATTATCTTTGACTTCACAGTCATCTCATTTGGTTTTTAGCTTTTAATCAGGTTTGATATAAAAGCAACCTTAAAAATCTGAAAACTCACATCACTAGTTTTGAGTAAATTAGTTGTGAGCATGTCACTACCATTGAGAAGGGTATAATGCACATTGTGTTTGTATTGTACATTAGCTGAAATTATAAACCAGGTACTTGGAAGTGTCTCATTGCATTTTCTTGCATGTTCTCCACTTGGATCAGCAAACAAAATCTTAATACAAAACCATAGCTCTGGTAAAGAGCCTAGACCCCATGGCCTTCGAACATCAGAACACACACACACACATACACACACACACACACACACACACACACACAATATAATATATAAATATTATAATATATAATATCTCATATATGTATATATATGTGTGTTTATATATCTGTAAACTCATACGAAAGGATGTTCATGTGTTATCTTAGATCTTTGGATGTATCAAAAGCTGAGTAGTTTAATTACTACAACTATTAGAAGCCCTGAGGTAAGTACAATGAGTCTTATTGTGAAGGATTAAGATACAGTGGTGCCTCACTTGTCACGGGGTTTTTATACCAGACATCCCTGTGATAAATGAAGATCCACAAAGTAGCGATGTTACATTTATTTTCATATTTGTATATATTTTAAGGTTTTATAAACCCTTCCCACACTCTTATAAACCTTTCCCACACTTTCAAACACACTTCTAATATTCTTAACCATTTTCTGTACTCATAAATCTACCTATTGTGAAGTGAAAGATAATTGATTTAACTTTAACAACACATGTATACTGTACAGTAATGCAAAATCCCATGATATGGCAAAATTCACACAACAAACAATTTGGGTTAACATTTTGTTGGAAACCCATGAAACAATGAGTCCATGAAAGGCTACTGTAATAGTAAGCATTCATTTATTGTTAAGGGTTAAGCAATGGGAGATGTCTAAAAACTTACTATAGAAAAATCACTATAGTTAGGATAGATATATAGCTACTTTCTCTTAACTGAATAAGAAGAAAGATTTGTACTAATATATATATATATATATATTTTGTCTTTTTGAGACAGGGTCTCGCTATGCAGTTCAGGCTGGCCTTAAGCTCACTTTGTAGCTCAGGCTGGTCTCAAACTCACAACAATCTTCCTGCCTCAGCCTCCCGAGTGCTGGGATTACAGGCATGCGCCACCACGCCCGGCTTGATTTGTACTAATATTGTTTGGACAGGAAATCATATCTGCATCCTGTGCTATGAATGACTACTACAAAGACAACAATATGCAATGTATTAATTGTTGTAACTCTCCTACCAACCTGTTTTGAAGCTGTCTCATTGAAATTTTTGTCTAAATAAAATTAATAAATAAATGAAAAAAAATAAATGAAATTCAGAAGTCCTATTACTACTATTATCCATCTAAATTTGATAAAGCAATTTTATCTCAGCCTATCGATCAGAAAGTTTTGCCAAAGGCAATACCCATACCTTATTTCTTAGAATGAATAATTTAGAGGACTTCTCTCACAAAATAATGAAAATATTGGAGGAGAAGTAAAAAAATAAAGTAAGATATATGCAAACCCAAGAGATACTAAAAATAAAAGAACCTTATCAAATTAAGTAGGGGAAGATAGCAAAATGTTATTTACTATTAAGAAATTTTTGAAGTTTTTCATAAAAATCAAATTTTTTTTTTGCAGAATTGGGGATTGAACTCAGGCCCTTTGACTTACCAGAAAGTGCTTATTCTACTGAGCTGCCTCTTCACCCCCTATAACATGTGAGATCATGAACTATTTTAGTAATCATAAATGTAAAGAAAAACAGATGAGAATAAAATTAACAGGAAGAAATGAAAAAGAGATAGAAAGTAAAACACAAAAAAATATAAAGATAATAATCAAGCTATTAAGAGATAGCTTTAAAATGGATAGAATAGAGCATTTGAAAATTAGCACTTGACTTGGAGAAGAGCTATTTCTACCTTCTGAACATCTCCCACAATTCAAAGTTCAGAAAAAAATGCCAACATCTGAAATGGAGAAAAATAAATCAGCCATCCTGATATCATCATCATCCCTGAAAAGCTTTCCAATATTCTTTTTTTTTGTTTTTGTTTTTTTGATGGAACTGGGGATTGAACCTAGGCCCTTGCGTTTGCCAGGGAACTGCTTATTCACTGAGCCATCTCCCTGACCCCTAATTTTCTTGATTATACAGTATATAAATGTTACTCACAGAAAATAAAAATTCAGTTATAAAATAAGTATAAGTTGACATAGCTCTATGGTTTTTTAAAGAATTATTGCAAACACATATTCTTTAGATATCATAGCAATAAAAAATTGACGTGGTCTACAAAGAAATGGAAAGCATTTCTGTGGGCAGAAGGCTTCTGACCATCACTTCATGTCCAGAAGTACAAAAGGGTTGCAAAAGAACCATATGGAACATTGTTTCAGGGCTAATGACCTTGTTACATAGCTACGTTTGCTTTCCACGATGAAATGAACATAAATGAATTTTCCAGATTGGACACAGGTTTTCACCTCATGAAGCAAGTATTTACAAAAGTGAACCAATAAGATATGTTTGATAATAAGATAATAATAGACTAAGTGTAAAGTAATTATTGAAGGAATTCTTTCATGAATGTTAGACCTATAAACTTAAGAAGAGACTCGGTTCTTGAGCAATAAACTGACTATTGTAAACTGTGCTTGGGCATAGAACTAAATTTTCCTAAGGTTTTCAGACCTGTCTCTTGCAATCTGTATCTAGGACAAGGTCTCCCTGTGATTAAAAAAAAAAAGTGGCCATAAAAGTAAGTTCTTCAAATATTTTGATCTTTACATTTGTATTTTGCTTAATATTCTTTTACAGTCTGTATTAGCCAGAGTTATTTATAGAGAATGAACCAAAGATGAGAAAGACAGAGAGAGAGAGAGAGAGAGACAGACAGACAGACAGACCGAGAGATAGAATCAGAGACAGAGACAGAAAGAGGGAGACAGAGACTGAGAGATGAGATTTGAAGGAACTGACTCATAAGATAGCAGAGGCTGGCAAGTGTGAAGTTCGCAGCACAAGGCAGCAGATGGATGTCTTAGCAGCTCCTATTTTGACTCTACACAGTCTTGAGGTAGACATCTTTCCTTTCAGAGGCCCCATGGAATTTTCTCTTGAGAACTTTAACCAACTAAATGAAATGTATTGACATTGTGGAGAGCAATTGGCTTTATTCAGTCTTTTTAAATGTCAATCATCTATGAAAGACACCTTTCTAAAAATATCTAGATTAATGTATGACCCAAGAACTGAACTTCACAGCCTGACAAAATGACACAAAAATTAACCCATACATACTCATGTGATTCACATGAAACGTGTAAATCTGATAAAAGGAGACCTTGGCTGATTTGTATTTATGGTCAAATTAATGGAAACAGTATAATATTACATAAAATTCTATGCTGATTAATATTTTCTCATTGAAAAAGATAGATACACTTTAAAAGTATGACTTCTAGCTTCTGGACTAAAGGAAGGTAAAGCAGGACATATGCGATAGGGCGTATTCCTATTACTGCAAGGAAAATTTAATGCAAAATAAAGTGAACAGAATTTGAGCAAAGACAAATTGAAATCATGGAGATCTCAGACCAATTAAAGGGTCAGGGAACACTAATCTTTAACAAGGCAATGGATATTTATAAAGAAAACAAAGTACCATTGGATATCTCAATGGGCACCACCAAGTCTTTGCCTTATTTGGAAATACTCTGTTCAGTTGTTTAAAACTTATTTATGTTATACAGTTTAGGTGCCTAGATAGATTCATTTCACTATATGCTTTTAGAAGACAGTGATTACTTTTGTTTGCTTTTTTTTTTCTTTTTAACTAAACATGGGAACTGGAATTATAGAGACAGGCTGTAATCAATGGGCTCCTGTGTTTTTAGTTTAACACTACATAGAGAAAAGGCATTCAGTAACGTCCACTTGCATGTCTCACATTGATGTAGCTTGTATCAATCACTGTCAAAGCTTCAAGGTGTTGGGTCTTCAGAGCAAGCATCTTCAGTGTCTCTTTCTATAGTGATGTTTCCCAAAGCAAGATTCCACTGATTTCAATGACATGGAATTAAACAAATGAAGAAGCCTGTGTAATATTTATCTCATAACTATGAGGCAGAAATGCTAATTCAGTAAGTGAAATAATATACTTAAGTATGAGAATAATTAAAATGCTATATTCAAAAGTCATGAGAATAAACACTTTGTATTTCATAATGCGAAGTGATTGTTCAAAAGGACATGAAATTGTCATGGCGTAGATGAAGGGAGGTAAAAGAAAGAAATGAAAAACAAAGATAAAATGGAAACAAAGCTAGAGAGAAGGGAATGGAATGACAAGGTGAACTAGCATATAGCTCATACTGGTAGATTCCCCATGATGCACGTGATCATTATGTAAATCTAAATCTTATCAACACACTTAATTTTAAAAAGTTAGGAGAACAGAATGGAAGGACAACTTTCACAGAAGTTCTTCTCATACCATTTTCAATGCCTGTACAAGTCAAACTTCTTCAAGTAAGAACTGTTTCTCTTTCTTAGTGTGAAAATTGATTAATTTTCTAGAATAATGATCTCTCCTGTCAGACAAAAATCAAGTATTTGTATGTATGAGACATGCTATAGAGACATTGATTTTCAAAACTACATAGTCAGTAAAGCCAGAGGGGATTTTAGTATACTAAGACAATAAAGGTCAAAATAAAGATTTTTCTCCTCTTACATGAGAAGCTATAGATTAGTACTGGCCAATGTACTGCAATAATGGAAATATTCTGTATGTGAGTTTGTATGGTAGTGATTATATAAGTGTGTGTTTAATATAGCAGTACATGGCCACTCTTAGGGACTGAGGCTTTAAAAGTGAGAGAGCCTATAGAACTAAATGCTAAATTGTATCTTATATATTTCAATGCTCAAGTTTAAACTGATACATATAGCTCATGAAGCTGTATAGAATAAATAGTTCAGTTTTCAATGAAATGTGAAAACAAATAAGCGCTGTGTGAAATTGTGCATGTGTAAGGTGTACTACCATGTAAGCTTTAGTGGTATAAACTTCAGAAGAAAAAAAATAAAACATATAATAAAAGCATTAAATACATAATTTTTAAATTTCTGGCAGTATATTCAATTTATAAGAAGAAAATTAGAGAACATTAAAGAAATTAAAATTCAATTTAAAAAACCATCAGTTTGGACATTTTCATTTTCAATGTGATATTTACATATTTTAATTGATCAATTTATATATCTTAATTCAATATCCATTTTATGATGATTATCAATACACCTTTATTTTCATTCACATTCAGGTTTTGGTATCGACATATTTTTTAAATCAGATGAGTAGTACCTATGAGTTTCATTGCTAGGTCATTCCCATGGTTCCCAAACTAAGGTCCGAAGTGTACACGCAATCGTGCCACACCCGAAAAACCAAACTGTGCTCTGTTTTCTGTAGCCATTAGTGTTTATGGTTGTTTTCCCACATGCGCCATTTCAGGGATGTGTTCTGTCGGTATCTGGTATTTTAGTCTAACTCTTCAGCAACTCAAATAATGTTAAGCATCTTGCTTCTGTTTACCTGTTGTCTATTTCTTTTGGTGAAGTATATGTTCAGTTCCTTGCCCATCTTATTGATATTTTTAAATTGAGTTTTCAGAAAACTATTTTATTTTTGCACAAGCCCATTATCAGTTATAGTTTGTAAGTATTTTTCCCAGTCTGTTTTATCATTTCATTCTTTTAAATAGCCTTTGGCAAAGCAGAAATTTAAAATTTTAATGAAGTCTTATTTATACACTTTTCATGTCAAGCATAATGTTGTGCTTGTTTAAAGATCCTGATCAAACAAAAGGTGATATAAATTTTCTCACAAGTATCTTTTTCTAACAGTTCCATTGTTTTGCATTTTATATTTAAATTTATGAGCCATTTTGAGTTAATTCTTATAAAATACTTCAGGTCCGTATCTGGACTCATTTTGCATCTGGACTTTCAATCTGATTTTTCTCTTTTGTTAAAAGTACTATTCTATTTTGGAGCCAGTCAGGTAGCTCAGCAGATCAAAGCACCTGCTTAGGCAGACACAGGAGCTTGGGGTTAGATCCCTGTCCTGCCATACCGGCCCTGCCCCTGGGGCATGCTGAGACTCAACTAAGACTGGGACTGGTGGTATAGGCTTGTAATCCCAGTGCTTAGGAGGCTGAAAAACAGAATCACTATGAGTCCAATCTGTGTAATGAGAGCCTGCTAGACACTGTGCTGAACACATTTAAATACATATATGTGTATATATGTATGTATACACACACACACACACACACACACATATATATATATATATATATATATATATATATATATATATATATATATATATATATATATATATATGTCTTACCAGTTAATTGTATATATGTATATACATGCATACATAGCTTTTTCTATTGCATTGTATCCACCAAATATACTTGCATCAATAAAATAGTACAGGTATTTTGATTGCTTACTTTGAAATTATTTTGAGTTTTCTGAGGTTTTTCTTCAATTTAGTGTCATATTGGTTATGCTAGGTCGTTGGACTTTGTACCTAAATTTGAGATTATATTTTCAATAACTGTAAAATATCTTGCTAAGATTTTAATTGGACTGTATTGATCCCATAGATTGGATTAGAAAAACTGATGTCTAGACAGTAATGAGCCTGTCAATATATGAACACAAATCTTTCATTTTTATCTCTAAGTTTCTTTCATCTGTGATATATACTTTACATTATGTTTATCTTTGCCCTCATTTTTATTATTTTTTCCGCTTGCCTGAAGCTTACTTTGCTAGAATGTTTTAATTGTAATATGTTTTATTTGATAAATACTATAGGGAATACAGAGTATTTATTTCAGTATTAAAATTCTTTATTTTTCTCCTTGATGGAAATTTTTTTATGAATATGAGATTTAAAATTTATATATCAAAATTTTTATTTCTCAATTTTATTTGTTATTTCAAAGTATTTCGATCACTTGATCTTTCCAGCAAAACAAATTAACTATTTTTCTTGCTTTTCAAACTGTAGTAATAGCACAATAATTTCTAAATTGATCTATCTTCTTTCTCAAAATTTTGTCTGCAATACCTCTGCCAAAAATTATTGCTAAGGTGCATTTACTTAAATGCATTTAGTAAGGGGTGTACAGGGTGTTGCTACACACATCAGATTCATATTGGTCCTGCCTATTTTTCAGATTCCGAAGGGCTGTGATTAAAGGCATGCACCACTATGCCCAATCTCAATTGCTGTCTCAGCATGCCCAGGTAGGGAATGGGTAGAGGAGGGGCGGCCCCTGTGTCTGCCTAAGCAGGAGCTTTAATCCACTGAGATATCTGGCCAGCTCTTTATTATGATGGAATTTTCATGCTGAAACTTTTCTCTGCTGTACAAATGTTGCCTGGAAATGGTATTCCTTTATATGCTATAGATGATATTGTTGGGTATAGTATTTATGTGTTTGTGGCAACTGTGTCATTTATAATGTTTATGTGTCATTCACTGATATTCATTTACAAATATTTCATCTATTTCACTATTTCAGTGTTGCCTTTCAGTGTTCTGTGCTATTTACTCTCCAGCTACAATGGACACACACTTCACAAAAATGACCTTTTTATTTTGAGATATTTTACACATTAGCCCATGTGTAAGCAAATGTATTTTACTCTCTGCTTATACACTACTGAATTCATCTTGCAAAATCTAGCTGAAATATCTTCCCATGTATAAATCTGTCCACTGCTACTCAGATTCAAAGCCAGGTATCACAGAGTCCTAAATTTGAAGTAAAGTATACTACAGCAAGTAAATGTTATTCTCTCCTTCCAGAAAGAGTATACAATTTTCTGTAGATATTTCATTGTCCGTAGAACTATTCTCATCCTGGAATTTAACTTTGCAGTTCTTACATATAGCACATATTAGAAACTAAGCACTAACCTTAAGAAAAATAAGTTAAATTTCTTTACATTTTATACGTTGAACATATAAAGTACAATAATATAGATAGGGAATGTTAGAGTAAAATCATAATTTGTCTGCATAATGGCCAAACTTCCTCTTGAAAAAATTGCAGGTTGCTTGAAATCAGATTATTGATTATTTCCTCCTAGAGAACACAAGAACAGAAAGGCACACAGAGTCTGTGGTGATCACTTTAGCTTCCTGTACATTTTGTTTCCCAGTTCAATCATGAATAACAAATATACCCAACAATATATGTTTATGTTCCATGATTCTTTCAAACATTTTTGATAATATGTATATACTATGCAGAAGTCAATAATTTAGAATTGTATATTTATAAGCTTGGGCTAACAGTAAAATTTTATGCTTTCAGAGATTCCCACCTGAATGGAGTTTGGAATAGAATTGCTAGTTTTATCACTTTTTATCAAAAGTACTGAAGAAAGATTACAGCTATGTGGGGGAAAAAAACAAATGTGCTTGCAAGTTCTGAATATTCTAAACTTTAGCTTTTGAATTTCTAGCAGTCCAGGCAATCCACAAGAAAGGGTAGATGTTTATCAACAATGTTTATACACTGTATATATCAAAGTACAGAATATTTGTCTATGTACTCATTCAATAAAAACAGGAATTGTTTGTTCCTTCCCAGTCCAGCCATAAGTGACAATCTGAATATGTTTATACACTTATGATGGAATGACAAGAGAAAGAAAAACCAAGTGTTGCAGAAGGAATTGCTAAAGTGCCAGCCAAATTGTCATGCACAGCTCAATAGATC
This sequence comes from Ctenomys sociabilis, assembly GCA_004027165.1. NCBI lineage: Eukaryota > Metazoa > Chordata > Mammalia > Rodentia > Ctenomyidae > Ctenomys > Ctenomys sociabilis. The sequence continues at coordinate 13,585 of PVKA01025966.1, forward strand.
TTGTTGTGTGTGTTTCTACCGCAATATTTCTAAGCAATATGCTATTATTTCATGCTTTCTTGATGCAAATGAATGTCTTGGTTCTTGTAACTCTTCTTTCTCCTCCCCATGGGACAAATATGCTCTGTCAAAATGTTTGTAGATAGAATAGCTGATTAATGATAGTCTGTTTATTTCTTTTTTGTTGATGGTGGCTTTTTTTTCTATTTTGGTACAGAGTCTACAGGGTCTCACTATTACTACATAAATTGGACTCAGTGATCCACCTGTATTCAGCCTCCCAAGATGTGGGATTATGGGCATGCGTCACCATGCCCAGGCTCAATCGCCATCCCAGAACACCCCGGGAGTGGGGCTGGTTCTGCACACCAAGATCAAACCTGGCCGCTGCATCTGCTGAAACAGGTGCTTTAATCCACTGAGCTATTTGGTTTTGTTGTTGTTGTTGTTTGTTTTTATATTAATTTTATTGAGAAAGAAGTAGAAATGAGAAAGTTTCAAAACAGGGTAGTAGGATAATTATAATAATTAATACATTGTGTATTGCTGTCTTTGTAGTAGTTATTCATAGTACAAGATGCAGACATGATATCTTGTCTAAACACAATTAGTTCAAAACTTTCTTCTCATAGGGAAGGTAGCTATGTATCTATTTGGCTTGCACCATAATCTGTTTATTTCACTACAATTGCTTAAAAATCTTTTACCTAAGTCAAAGAAAAATCTTTATTTGTCCTATTCAACTTTTCTTTTAATGCTTTGTTTTACTTGATTTCATATTATGGGTCTGATTTTATTATTATTATTATTATTATTATTATTATTATTATTATTATTGTGAAGAAGAAATTGACAACATTCTATCTTCACTGTTTGTCATAGTATTCATTGTAACTTTTACCTTGAAAATATAGTATAGTAAAATAAAATGTGACTAATTTATTTTTTCCTGAGGAGAACATTTTTGGTATAATCCTTGCTAATTTGTCTCTGGTCATTCTACCATAAGTACATAAACTTATTCCAATTTCATTGATGACTAGATTGGGAAGGAACAAAGAATTTTTGTGTTTCTTGCAGCATTTCAGGTTTAATTTTTAAACAGCATGCACATTTTCTAAAAAACACTTCAGAAAATTAAAGAAAACCAGATTGAAAGTAAAGAATGTATATGTGGCAAACAGTGCATTATTGCCTGTTCTTACCAGGATCACCACCCACTTAACTCTATCTCAGGCCCTTTACCTTCTCAGCTATCGATCTGTGAATTAAATAACTGAACTGAATTTGAGGTTACTCCCTGTAACTTATGGTTTGATTTGTTTTAGGAGAATAGACAACTACAGGGAGCAAACCTGAAGATGCTTACCGACCTAAAATATTCCCTAGAAAAAAAGAGTCTATTTGGATTCCTCATGGGGAGTCTATTTTAAAATGTTGTGTAATCGGTATTAAATCGCTTAACCAGATTTTTCAGTGTTTGTCACTGTAACCTATTTCAAATTTTTTTCATCTTCACCACCATTACCAAATGCATATTGATGTTACATAAGTGATGATTACTACTCAAGATTTCTCCTTTTCATCCCAAGTTTTCCCTTCATATATGTAAATCTGTATTTCTGAAACTTTAACTTTTATTTTTCTGTGTCACTGGCACATTGGAGATGAAAATTTAAGTTACAGAGCCTCTGGGAAAAGGATATAAGTCTATTTGAAAAGAAATAATTACTGAGTTGAGCAGAAGGACAGGAGAGGGAGTAGGAGAAAGATATATCTATGGATACAAGCAGGATGGTTTGGACAACTGTACTGTGGAATTCTGCTGTTCTACGGAAAGTAGCAGTTAATGCTTATTTGTTTTATCTCCTTTTTTATTGTTTTTCCTTTTGCTCTTCTTAATTTCTTATACATTTCTTTCTTTTTTCTTTGTTTTTCCAATTTTGCATGCATATTTCTGCTAATATGAACATCTAGTTGGAAGACAACACTATGCATTACAACATGCACTGTGAAATTCATATATTTTGTTAAGTAAAATTCTGTATCGCCTATGATTTTAATAGTATTTTGTACTGTCTTTAAAAAATAAAAATACTCAAATCATGCATATGAGTAATATGTATGGTTATACTCTATTTTGAATCCCACACTATGAATTCACATCCACCAATTTTGTAAGCAGAAATTTCCAGTATTCCTTTTGACTATGTGTTCTCCTTTGCCCTATGACTTTAAATCTGCAGGAAAATGTACACAACCAATTTCACTATGCCTAATAAAGAACTTAATGAGGGATGGAAAATTTAGGTTCAAATTTTGTTTTAAATTTGAATTATGTAAAGTTAATTCAAAATTTAAAAAAGGCACTCACTCTAGTATCTATAGTCAACATAACTTGCCTAATTTACTTGCTAAATTTCCTTCACTGTTAAACACTTACAATGCTGAGTATAAATTTATTTCTCTCAGGAAAGTCCCTAATATTTGAAACAGCTACCTTCTTGCAAAATATATTTCTAGTAAGTGAATAGATTTTGAGGGAAAGCTAAATCTTTACCAGGCACTGAATTTTGTCACATGAAATAATTTATTCTGTCATGAAAACAGGTTGTGTGAAGTACTGTAAGTCCCTTTGGCAAGAAAACTGATTTGGATAAGAACTTTAATCTATCTTGGTGACAAACTTTTCCCCTTAGTTTATTGCATAAAAATGAATTTTATAAATTGATGCATTATTTTGCAAAGAAAGGGCTCATTTTATGATCTTATGTTAATCCTAGGTTATGTAAAATTATCACTATTTAAAATTGAAATTTTTATATGTAAAATGGATAAGTAAAATATGTGTATACACATATTTTAGGTAAGTAAATATATATTTCTTTACCTAAAATATGTGTATACACTCAAGTTTTCCTCCTCTATCATCTTAATTTAAGGCTGCAGGTCTTGAAATAATTCTTTAATAGCACAAGAGTCATCTCAGGCCAGAACTGAATTTTATGACAAAAGTACAGTTTCATTCTTTAAGTTACTTTTACATTTCATGTTACAGTATTTTTATTTACATGATAAAAATCTAAACATCTCTGTCTAGCATTCTACATCAGGAAGATTGTGCGAAACAAGTGAGAATTTTTGTCAGCTTTTTTTATTAAGCTTATTGGTACAATTTGAATACACATAGTTCTCACATTCAGTGTGGGGAATCTATACCTGTACATGACAAATCCAGAATTCTCTTTTTTCCCACATTCACTTCTCTCCCTTCAGACTCTCTTCCTCTTTACAAAGCTTTGTTTCTATTTATTTCTTTTCTCATTTTTTTCTTTCCTTTCCTTCCATTCCTCCCTCCCTAATTCTCCTTTTCTTTTAGTAAGACCCTCATTTTTCTTATTATTTCTGAGTTAATTTGTTAATCTCATTGTTCTTAACATGGAGATCGCAAGTTTTTTTTTTTTTTTTTTTTTTTTTGGACAACTGTGCATAATTTGTTTAGAGTGCTTATGACATTATTTCCTAGAAATTTCTAATGATAACTTAAAAATGTCCAACAGGACAAGAAAATCTGTTCGTCATCAGTAGTCATCATGAAAATGAAGATCAGCATGACGTCCTTCACGGGAGCATAAGGGATATTATGAAAAAGGTAAGAAATCAGTTCATGACGATAGGGAAAAAATGTCCTTGTACACACTGCAGAAATAAGGTTCCTGCACCATTATGGAAAATGATGTGGATGTCCTAAAATATATCCATAAAGAAATCTTCATCTTGTAATAGACCTAAAGTAAATAAAATTTCTATTTTGTAAGGATAGCAATACTCTCATTTTCATTGAAAATTTGTCCACAGTAGTTCACATATAGAAGCAGCCTTAGTGACCACCAATGCACAATGGGATAAGTATGACACGGTATTCACTTACATATTTGATGAAATGTTATTCAGCTCTAAAGAAGGACATCTTGACTTTGGTCACATGCAGAGAGACCTGGGGAATATGTTAAGTGAGTGTGAGACAGAAAGGGAGACATAGGCTGCTTTGGTCTCACTCAAGGGTGGAATCTAAATAAATAAAATTTTAAAATATCAAATGCAAGGTAATACAGGTTAGATGGAAGAAAGAAAATGAAGAAAAATCAAAGATACAAAGTATCCAATATCTAGAATGCACAATTTGAAAGTTCTAAGGCAGTCATAAAGAACATAGTTAATGTTAATTCCCTGTATAAATCTATTTTTTGTTAAATGAATAGATTACATCTACCCTTGCCAAATGGAAAGTAGTGAGTATGTGAGATGATGGACATATTCATTTGTTACACTATAGTAGTGATATCCTATTTTTGATGTTTTACATACAACATGAATATTCACAAGGAAATTTATCTCAGGAAACATATTCTGAGTTGGGGCTTATACAGGTTCTGTAGATTCTAAAAAGGCCTTTGGAAGATGTAAATATTAGCAAAGAACATTAAGAGCTCCTAATAGTGATCAGAGAAAAGTATGCATGGCTGTAATACCATGTGCACAGGAGGATCACATGTTTGATCCCAGCTCGGATAACTTAGTGTTTTTTAACTCTGAGTTTAAAAAAAAAAGATACAAGACATATCTTAGTGTAAATACTCAGCCCAGTAACCACCCCAACCACACAACTTGCTGAGGAATATTTATATCTTGTGTTATATGGATACTGTACATCCTCTCACATGGAGTTCAAAGTAATTTACATCTTGGGTTGAACTTAGTCTATTTGCTTACTGAATAAAAGATCCTTCATTTAGATTTGACGGGCATTTTCCCCTTATTACTTTGAGTAATAAGTCTTTCAGATTACATAGCCATATCCCAGAGAGCTCTTAACTTGGGATTAAAATTTGGTGGTTAGGTCTTGAGTATAATCATTCAGCCTAGGAGGGTCTGTGGCTGTCAAACCTGGTCACTTCATTCCTATGTAAGAACATATCCTCATTCTTGTGTAAGGACATATGTCTTGTTCTCTGGCCTTGCAAGCCTACGACCATCAGTTCTACTTTTGTAGCTATGTAATTCGACTGACTCATTTCTCTAGGAGCCATAAGAGGTTATTAATGAAGAACAGCTGGCATTGAGTCCCATGATACAACCCCTACCAAAACTTCAAAAAAGTCCAATAGTACCTTCCAATTAAATGTGTGCCTACTCAGTTAGGGAGAAGCAATACATTAAAGCACTGCTCTGGACATCTTCTTTGCCTCAGGTTAATTCCCTGTGCCAGATACTACCTTTGTCACCTTAACCGACAGGTCCGGATTGGGCAGCACTAAGCATGGGGCCATCTGCACAAGGACCACCTTCCTTCAAGTGATGTATTTGCTAGGAGCAGCAAAGAAGAATGCAATGAACTCTCTGTGACCTTGAACTCTGCACTTCTGAGACTGACAAAGTCTCAGAGCTGCTTTGTATCCCATGTTTGTTGATACTCACTTCAGCAATGTGTCCAGTGTTCCTGTCTGGACTTACATGGGCCACGACTCAATGACATGGTATTTCATGTAGGACACGCTGGTTACTCACCGAAGAGATGAGATAGAATGCTGAATTACAGAGCTGTGAAAATACTCAGAAACGTTTTCCTGGATGAGCTATGAAAGATATTCATGGAAATACATTATTTTACCTTTTCAGCTCTGAATGTATATTGCGATGATCTTTGACCCAGCAATTTTATACTATAACGTTTAATCACAAAATATTGTAAATGTTTAAAATAAAAAAACTTAAAATATATTTCTTTTTGTTGGAACCAGGGATTGAACTCATGCCCTTGCACTTGTGAGGGAAGTACTTATTCCACTGAGCCATCACCCTGGCCCAAAATATATATTATGATTAAAGTGATATGGTCATTAACACTTCTAACAATACTTCCTCTTGTTTCAAGCATCCTTGTTCCATCATGCTTGTTATTTTCTGAAGCAGTTCTAAAAGTCTTCTTTCCTAAGTTTCTTTTCATGGCTGCCTTGATGTCCTAAAGTGATTCAAAATATTTACTGCAATTTCTATCAAACAAAATCATTAGGTTTATGCCTTTTCACCTTATTCTTTGGTGTCATACAAATTCAGACACTAACCAAAGTTAAAATCACTACTCAAGGTGTGAGTTTCACAAAAGGGAAAATGTCCGGAGGGGCAAGGAAGGTGGTTATTGTGATACACCAGTTTGGCTTGTCCCAAAAAGACAGGTCAAGCTGACAAAAAATTAGCAAAGAAGTAGCAAAACTGAACCAGAATGTGGAACAGATGGACTTGTTTGTCGACAAACAAGAGTGTTCCACCCAACCACATCTGAATACACATTTTCTTTCACCTGCACATTGGTTTGAATAGCACTTCCAAACAGATTAGCATATTCTGTGTGGTCCTGTTTTTTTTTTGTTGTTTTTTTTTTAATTTTTTTTGTGTGGTCCTGTTGATGGCAATATGTAGGACAGCAAATTGAAGTGGGGGGATTCTCCCCATTTGGGGGTGGCACCAACCAATAGAGTCAGACAGTTTAGAAAAGGAAAGCAGGATCCAGTGCTTTCCTTTTGTGGAGGAGTGAGGTCTCCCACTTCCTGTGAGCACTGGTCCATAGCTTCTTGAGTCTTCAAGTACATAACTGTCAGTCACTCAACCAAGCTCTGCACAGATCTGGAGCAGTGACCCCATACTGAGCCTTCAGGATTTCCCACAGTGAATGTCAGCTTGACATTCTCATTTACTCTGCGATGCAGATGACCATCCACTGGGGAATCTTCTGTTCCTAATTCCACACTGATGTTGGGACCCCTCTACTTCTAATCCCCTAAACCTGCCTAGCAAATCCCTTTGTATAACTACATGTATTTTATGCTGATTCCAATCCCCTTGAGCACCCTTATGTTGGCATTAATACCAATACGTTTTTGTTATAACAATTTTCAACATTTAAACATTCGTTTCACTTTGCGATCATGATTCATATGTATGTTTTGCCCACAAAGTGTTTTAATTCTGATACCACTAGCGCTACCTAAGATCTTGACCAGGGTGGAAGCTACTGAGGAAATACCTGCTTCCCTTTCAGTGTTCTACCACTGTGTTTCTAATGTCTCCTTTGGGAAAACTTATACTGGACACCTATTTGGCTAGCAGGTAAAAAGTTACATTGTCTTACTACTGTAAGAGATTCCTTCCCTGGGATCTGTTTTCCTGCAAAGTGAGTAGAAGCTCAAGATTTGAAAGTATGTTTGCATTAATATTCAATAAAAAGGGATAGGGAGATAGCTCAATGGGATAAGTGCTTGCCTGGCAAGTGCAAGGGCTTGAATCTAATCCCTGGTTCCACAAAAAATAATAATAATAGTAATTCAATAAAAATTCCCATAGCTTGGTTTCGTGGTGCTTTGCTGAAAGATAAAAAAGGACCATTGAAATTCTGTTACAATTACTAACCTGATTATCATTATGCTTCAGTTTGTTTTGTGAATTTGGATACCAGCAACTCTTCTGATGCTTTGCTGTAAGGAATAAGTTAATATCTGTAGTGTTTTCATAGAAGGGACTGGAACATAGTGAGAGCTTAAAGTTTGTTGAGAATTCGTGAGTTATCCAGCTTTCATTATACTTTTCTACTATTTGACTCCACTGAGCATATGCTCTAGGAGTGTCGCAGATTCTGGATGGTATAACTGCAGTTCTCCAGAACATACCACTCTTGTCAATGTGAGGTAAGGTAACCAGTGACAACTGAGACTTTGCAGTTAGTTTTGGTGAGAGGAGGGCCATGGTGTTGCCACTCAAGCAATATCCTCTGGTCTCTAAGTTCTGACTGTCAATGCTTCATTTGGGATTTTACTAACACAGTCCACTGCAACTCAGTGCGAGATAATTCCCAAATAAAACTCATAATTTTTTTTTAAATTCCTTTATTTATTACAGTGTTTCGCTACACATCCAGGATTCTTTGTTTGCGGGGGTGGGGGGTGAGCTCAGCCGGCCCTGCGGGGAGGGTCTGGCATGGCATGTGGTGCTGGGGCTCAAATCGCGGTCCCTGAGAGGCGGTCTAGACTGCTGAGCTATCTTGCCAGCCCAATTTTTTTTATTTTAATATTACATGTGTCATAAATTCATGTCATGATAATAAATTCAAAAAAGATGACAGATGGCTTGATGAAGAGATGAATTGGGACCCAAGATCAAGAGACAATATGATACATCTTGTTCTGTAGCCGTCAGTGTGGCTTTGTCCAGGAAAATCCTGGCTTCTACATAAGGAATTTTTTCAATTAACTCTGGGATTTTAAATATTTTAATAGATACAAGGTCTGTTTAAATATATAAATGTGTATTCCATTTTTCCCATGCTTCATTAAACCTAGATAATTCCCAAAAGTTTTATACTTATAATATGTTCAATGTTTGCCTAGATTTTTCCATACCAATAAAATGCTTTAATTTACAATGGAATTTATCTTTTAGTGTTGCTAATAATTTGAGGCTTTATATGTTAAAAATAATCCATATATTTAATTTAATGTACCTCAGCAGAAGCCTGGTGATATTTATTATAACTTTAATATATAGTCACAAGTCATTAAACTACAGGGATGTGTTCTAAAACGTATCTTCACAATTTCATCATTGTGAAAATATCATGAAGATAAGTCCATTACTGAAACTGGCTTCTCTTAAGGCATTCAAAAGGATCAGTAAGCACAATATGTATGAAATTACTAGTGCAATATGGCATTATGCTTTATATTTAATTTTTAGTAGTAATCGGGGATATAGCTGAGCAGCACAAGCCGTTGCTTGGCAAGTGCAAGGTCCTGAGTTTGATTCCCAGTACTAAATAAAAGAGAGAGAGAGAAAGATTTATTTTAAGCCATGAATGGTAACAGATTTCTATAATCCCAGCACTAGGGAAGCTGAGGCAGGAGGGTCATTGCAAGTTTGAAGTCAACCCATGCTACAACATGAATTCAAAAACCATCTTGAACTGCATAGTGAGACTCTGTCTCAACAACAACAACAACAACAATAACTTTTACAAGTAGAATGAATATAATTTAAAATAATTATTGTTAGTGTAATATAGATAAACCAGCAATATAGTCATTTACTGTCATTATGAAATATTATGAACACAAATTTCTGTACCCTTATACAACTTGCAACATATTAAGTGTTTTCACTAGGTTCACCACAAATAAATGAACACTAAATTGTACTGTGTCACGTTATTAATTTCAACAGGTGGTAAGAATTTTTCCTCTTTGTTATAATTTCAGGGACCATTCTCCTATAAACAAATCCTTAACCATTTATTTAGAAAACACAGTTTCATTCCAATTCTTTTATTGCTAATTTTCTTGGTGAGAAAAAAGACACTTTTATAGATCAAAATGCACATCATGTATTTGTGAAAAGTTCTTGTATGGCTAAATGCACATTTTTTCACAAGTAATTAAACCATTCAGTATATAAATTTCAAACTATATTTTCCATGATAACAATAAATAAATAAAGACAGACCATAAATTTTACCAAGTTATATATATAGTAATCTGGTAAGATTAAGCATTTATTCATAACTAAAACCTGCCAGGAAAATATCGGTTCAGGCTTTTCTTCAAATTGATTGACTAACGAAATTTACAGGTTTCAAATTAATCAATAATTACTTTTTAATAAAATTTGTGCCCAAGTCTATTAATAACGTACTTATGTTTTCATGTTTTACATACAGGGTCTCACTATGTATAATATATTATACTTACTTAAGGACAGTAAGTATAATATCATGTATGCACCTTGTACGATACCAAAACAGTATGAAAACAGTTTGCAATGTATTAATTTATCAAATCTGTCTTGTTAAGGTGTCTTAAAACTGTCTGATTGATATTTGTACTTCAATAAAATTAAAATTAAAAAATAAAGCCATATATGTATATATAAAACCTATATATACAAATTAGTATACATATACAGCTACTTTCTCTTAATTCAATGGGAAGAAATATTTGTATTAGTAGTATTTAGAGAAGATATCATGTCTGTATCTTGTACTATGAATAACTACTATGAAGACAGCAATATGTAATATATTAATTATTATAACTATCCTACTAAGTTGTTTTGAAATGGTCTCATTACTATTTCTGTATCAATAAAATTAATTTAAAAAAAATAAAAAAGATAAAATAAATAAATAAATAAATAAATCTATTTTAACTGCATTTGGAAGCTACTTTTGCAGGAGAAGCCAGTGTTGCTTGGCTATGGTCACACGGGAGAGAAATTTCAGGTTCTCCCATTGATTTCCTGATAGCCGAGAGTGGGAAAGATATGGGGAAAGGAGTACAGCCTCCTCAGAGAGCCTCTATGATGACTTTCTTTGATGGCAGAGGACAAAGACTAGCCCATTATTTGTCTGAGTGGGCTTCCAAGGACAGTAAAAGAAAAAAAGTCTTGATATTTCACTAGGACTTGCCTGTAATCATCAGAAGAGGAAGACTGATTGAACACATGACCTGTGGGTAGGGGGCCCGATGTAGGCTCTGCTCATGGCCTCTGCTAACACCACATGATAGCAAGCTTATTAACTGCTGGATGGGACCATTCAACCTTCTCTAATATTATTGCTGTGTAGTATTTCTGGGTATAGATTCAAAGCTTGTTGAATGTGGAAGTTGCTGCACTTTACTTATTGTGGTAATGTAGTGGCTTAGTGGCTTCTCTAGTGTCCTGATTGAGATGTGAAAGAAAAACTAGACACATGCACCTCACTGCTATATCTCCTTTTTATTCTCAAATTGCCTATAATTTTCCTTTTCATCACTTCACTTGTGAAGTCTTTTTATGTTTGCCTTATATGTGACATCCAGAGCTATTGGCTTAATTTTACAGAAAGGATTGAAAAAGTATGTTCACTTCATGTCTTCACAAATACAACCTGAAAAAAATATGATTTATTAATGTCTCCACTCAGGACAACTACTGCATTTCACTGAGTGGAAATAGTTTTACCCTGATATTAAAACCACACATTAATTGGACAAAAGTGTGGCTTGATGACATTTATTTGTTTATTCGCTTTTGTGACAGGGTCTTACTGTGAAATTCAGGCTGGCTTTGAACTCATTGTGTACCCCAGGCTGGCTGGAACTCATGGTGACCCTATGGCCTCAGGCTTCTGGGTGCTGGAACCACAGGCCACTACCTAGGTTAATCTCTCAATATTCAAAACTGATAGTGGTTGAACCACGGAGATATCTTAGTGGCATGTGCACCTGCCTGGAAAGTACAAGGTCCTGAGTTTGATCATTGGTACCAAAAAAAAAAAAAAAAAAAAAAAAAAAAAAAAAAAAAAAAAAAAAAAAAAAAAAAAAAAAAAAAAAAAAAAAAAAAAAAAAAAAAAAAAAAAAAAAAAAAAAAAAAAAGGAAAACAAAACCAAAAAGAAAACAAAAGAACTGAAAGTGGAGAGTAAGAAGACTGATTCGAAATACTTAAGACTATATTTTGTAATTTTTAGGATAATAAGCAACACAGTAGTTGATGGTTCAGGAGACAAAGGTTGCCAGAGTGAGGAGTCAACCATGTGCTGAGGAACACCGGATGATTAATACAGTGAACATTCATAAAAGCATAAAAGGAAGAGTCCTTGGTGATTTTCAACTACTACTAATTGCTTCACTGATGTCAGTGATCTATTCTATCACTTGGGTTAATTTTCCCCCTTGACGTAAATTATTATAGAGAATGTTTTATATTTCTCTTCATTTACTGATGATTTTAATAATAGCTTATGACATAGACCATTGTAATATGGAAAATAAAGTGGGTGACTCTATCCCACAGAGATTTTTTTTTTATTTCATTGAAGTACAAATATTAATGAGACAATTTTAAGACACCTTGACAGGATGGATTCGATAAATTAATACATTGCAAACTGTTTTCATAATGTTTTGGTATCATACAAGCTGCATACATGATATTATACTTACAGACATTATTGTAGCAGATGTCTCTTATCAGTAAATTAAGAGAGTGTAGCTGTTTACTTGTGTTATAGTTTACACATGAATTATATCAAAGTTTCAATAATTAATACTTCCTACCTTGTTGTTTTCCTAGTGGTTGTCCATAGTACTAGAAGCTGACATAATATCCTGTCCAACCACCAGTAGTGTAAATCTTGCTTCTCATAGAATTATGTAGAAGCACAGCGTTATCTATCCGAAATGTACTGGCCATACACACACATCATGATACTTCCTTACAATAACCCTTCCTTTGCCTACACCTGTCCAAGATTGGCACTTCATTGTCATTCAACCAATTTAGGTGCCTGCACTCGATGCCACAATCCAACACAGTCCAGCATTCTACAACAAGAATGTGTTATCTGAGAAGTTGTCAAACATAGCCATTTACAGCTCAACTTATTATTATGGCCCCACATTGTGTACCTCATTTTTATACCTTTCTGCTGGATGGTTAAGACCTATATAGAACAAGACCTATATACCAACACATGTAATTTTTGTTTCTGATGAGGTCAGTGAAGTCCCCTCAGGGTTTATCTTGTAATGCTGTACCTTATTCTGTAGAGCCTTTGTCTGTGTCATCCATGTGGATGAGTCATGGCCAATGCTTCACCAGTTTGCTGTCTGTGAGAACCTGAGAGAAAGTTTTCTCTCCATGTGACTCTCCCCAGGCACACTATAGAACTTCAATCTCTTTCCTCTGTGCCTCCATAACCCCTTGTTCAGAAAATTTGGGGCTCAACTGATTTTCATGTTATAGTACAGGTTCTCCTTTGTCCTGAGTCTTTGCTGACCTTGAAAGGCCAGGGCCAAAATGTTGGCTGGCCTTGGGACTATTCTATTTCTCCAATTTTGATCTGTGAACTTAGGTTGTTAACCATCCAGAAGAAAAGCTGATTAGTACCCTGCATCATAAGCCATTCATTTTGCCTTATTTGACTCAATTGTTTTTAGTTGTTGTTGTACATTTATATTTGAATTTCCTCTTTTCACTTCTTATACTAGGGAGAATATACGATATTTACACATGCGTGTCTGCTTTATTTCACTTATATGTTCAAGTGGCATCCACTTCAATATAAATGCTTTAAGTTTATCATTCTTAATAGCTGAGTAATACTCCATTATATAGAAATATTACATCTTTTTCAACCATTCCTCATGTGACAGACATCTTGGTTGTTTCCAAGATTTTACTATCAAAAATTGTGCTGCTATAAATACAGGTACACATATATCACTATGATATAATGTTGTCAGTTCCTCGGGGAAATTTCCCAGTAGGGGGATAGCCAGCTTGAATGGGATTTCCAGTCCTAGTCTCTTGAGGAGTCTCCACAATGATCTCTGCAATGGTTGTACCAGTCTACATTCCCACCAGCAGTGGAGAAGTGTTCCTTTTTCTCTACAACCTCTCCAACATTTGTTGGTGGATGATTTCCTTAAGATAGCCATTCTTTCTGGAGTGAGATGGTATCTCAGTGTTGTTCTTTTTTAAATTTATTTATTTATTACAGTGTCACGCAACACATCACGGATTCTTTTTATGCGGGGGGTGGGGTCAGCTCAGCCCTCCCTGGGGGGAGGGGCTGGCATGGTATGTGGTGCTGGGGATTGAACCGCGGTCTCTGAGAGTCGCTTTAGATGCTGAGCTATCTTGCCAGCCCCTCAGTGTTGTTTTTATTTGCATTTCATGAGTGGCTAGCGATGTGGAGCATTTTTTCATATATTTATTTGCGTCTTTAATTTCGTCCTCTGAGAAGTGTGTATCTCAGATGCCCATTTTTGAATTGGGTCTTTAAACTTGAGGGCTCTGTTATATCTTACTTCTTTATATATTCTAGACAGCAGACCTTTGTCTGATTGCTTGTTAGGCTTTTTTCAAACTTTGTGGGTTGTCTTTTCACTCTGTTGACAATTTCTTTTGACATGCAGAAACTCCTCAAGAAGAGTTGGTCTTATTGTTGATTCTTTCAATTGTTTGCCATGCGAATGTATGTTTGTTCATGATCTCTTTACCTACCCTATGTTTTCAAGACTTCCTCCTACTTTCTCTTCAAGGAGATTGTGTTTTTCTGTTTTAATGTTCATGTTTTTAAAAATTTTTTTATTATTATTTTTTAAATTTTTATTTTATTGAAGTACAAATATCAATGAGACAATTTTAAGATACCTTGACAAGATTGATTAGATAAATTAATACATTTCAAACTGTTTTCATAGTGTTTTGGTCGCGCACAGGGTGCATACATGATATACTTACAGACATTATTATGCCATATGTCTCTTACCAGTAAATTAAGAGTGTAGCTGTTTGCATACCTCATTTTTTAAAATTTATTTTTTATTTTATTGAAGTACAAATATCAATCAGACAGTTTCAAGACACCTTAACAAGACAGATTCGATAAATTAATACATTGCAAACTGTTTTCATACTGTTTTGGTATTGTACAAGGTGCATACATGATATTATATTTACAGATATTATTTTAGCACATGTCTCTTATCAGTAAATTAAGAGTGTAGCTGCTTACTTATTTTTTATACCTGACTTATATCAAAAATTCAATAATTATTTTCCTAGTGAATGACCATAGTACTAGAAGCCGACATAATATCCTGTCCAACCACCAATAATGCAAATCTTGCCTCTCATAGGATTATGTAGAAGTACAGCATTATCTATCTCAACTGTACTGTCTATACACACATCATGATTTTTTCTTTGTATAACCCTTCCTTTGTCTACACCTGTCAAAGGTGGGCACTCCATTGTCATTCAAATAACTTAGGTGCTTGAACTCGACAACACAATCCAACACAGTCCAGCATTCCACAACAATAGTGAGTTATTCAAAGAAGTTGTCGACCATAGCCATTTACAGGTCACCTTACTATTATGGCCTCATGATGTATACTTCATTTTTATACTTTTCTGATTGGATGGTTAAGACCTAGATAGATGTCTAGAATATATAAAGAACTAAGATATAAAAGGGCCCTCAAATTAAAAGACCCAATTTAGAATTGGGCATCTGAGATGAATACACACTTCTCAGAGGACGAAATTAAAGAAGCAAATAAATATATGAAAAAATGCTCTACATCGCTACCCATTCGTGAAATGCAAATAGACACAACACTGAGATACCATCTCACTCCAGAAAGAATGGCTATCTTAAGGAAATCAACCAAGAACAAATGTTGGAGAGGTTGTGGGGAAAAGGGAACACATCTCCACTGCTGGTGGGAATGTAGACTGGTACAATCATTGTGGAGGTCAGTGTGGAGACTCCTCAAAACAGTAGGTCTAGAAATCCCATTCAAGCCGGCTATCCCCCTACTGGGAATTTTCCCAAGGATCTGGAAACATTGTATCATAGAGATAAATGTGTACCTATGTTTATAGCAGTGCAACGTGTGATAGCAAAATCTTGGAAACAACCAAGATGTCCATCACATGAGGAATGGTTGAAAAAGATGTGGTATTTCTATATAATGGAGTATTACTCAGCTATTAAGAATGATAAGTTTGAAGCATTTATACTGAAGTGGATGCTACTTGAACATATACTCATAAGTGAAATAAACCAGACACACATGTGTAAATATCATATAATTTCCCTAGTATAACAAGCGAAAAGCAGAAATACAAAAGGAAACGTACGCAACTAAAATCAATTGAGTCAGATAAGGCAAAATGAATGGCATATGCTGCAGGATGCTAATCAGCTTTTCTTCTGGATGGTTAACAACCTAAGTTCACAAATCCAAGTTTGAGAAATAGAAGATCCCCAAGGCCAGCCAACAGTTTGGCGCTAGCCTTTCAAGGTCAGCGAAGACTCAGGATATAGAAGAACCTGCACCGCAACATCAAGAAACTCAGTTGAGCTCCAAATTTTCTGAACAAGAAGATTATAGAACCACAGAGGAAAGAGACTGAAGTTCTGTAGTGTGCCTGCAGAGAGTCACATGAAGAGAAAACTTTCTCTCAACCTCTCACAGAGAGCCAACTGGTCAAGCATTGGCCGTGACTCATCCACATGGAGGACACAAAGGATCAACAGAGTAATGTACAGGACTGTAGAGAGCTGCGAATAGCTGCGCCTGAAAGATGATGCTGGCTTCCGCCTTCCACCCCCCCTGTGTGAGTGCTCTCCGTGATAAACAACTCCATATATGGCCAAGGCTAAAGCCATGGCTCACTTCCGCATACCTGGACCTATTGGTGACGCCCACGTGGCCTTCTGGGATTGGACACCCAAAAGGTATTTAGCTAGGAGTGGGCTTCCCCTCGAAGTAGAAGAAGATTGCTCAAGGGTCCTGAATAAACCACTGAAAGAAGAGTCTAGTGCTGCGTCTTCCTTGCTGGCGAGGTTGCGCGTGACAAGTGGTGGCCTGTATGGGGAACATGTTCTTGTGGTGCGGTCAACAACAGCTCAGAACTTTCTGCGGTCAGGGGGTGCACCGGTAAGTCCTCAGGTAAGTTGGGGATCTGCGACAAAAGCGGGGAATAAGTTGCTCTTCTCTGTAGTTAAAGAGAGAGCAGGATAAGACTCGCTGACGAGCGGGTTTAAAGGTGAAAGTGAAAAGGATTTTTACCATGGGTGCTTCTTCTTCGTTCCCAAATTTTTTGGCTCTCCAGGAGCTGTTAAGGCCAATTTCGAAGCCGCTTAGAGGACCAGTGTTGCAGTGAGGCAGTGGAGAGTGGGCGGGTAGCCCTAGAACAGCTACAGGAGGAAAGGTCCAAAAAAGCAGGCAGTGAAAGGGGGTCGAGAAGAGGAAAGGGCTTGTACCCCGATCTTCCTGAGTCGGTGCCCCCTGAGTCCACTGACTCAGAGGAGGATGACTTAGTGCTTGCTGAGGCAGTTAGGAGATTAAAGGTTAAAGAAAAGGGAAGTTGAGAGAAAAAGGAAGCGCTGGGCATGGAGGAGCCCTGATGCTCCTCCCCAGAGTATAGGGCAGGGCCCTCGGCTCCACCGCCTTATAGGGACAGTGGAGGAGAAGGTCATTCGGGGCGTTCCTTTAATCCGGAAGTGTGGAGAACAGTAAGATTGGAACTCCCCCTAGCTTACCCTGTATTTCAGGATGCCCAGGGAAATCGATATCAAGAACCCTTAGATTTTAAAGTGATAAAGTCCTTGGCCGAATCAGTTAGAACCTATGGCATTACAGCTTCATTTACTATAGCCCAGGTAGAGGCCCTAAACAGACACTGTATGACACCTGGTGATTGGAGTGGCCTGGCTCGAGCATGCCTGAGCCCTGGTCAATACCTAGACCGCAGAGCTTTTCTAATTGAGTTCACAGCCGAAGAGGCTGCTGCCAATCCTATTACTTGGATTAGAGGGTATTTAAAATTGGCCAATTACGAATTGAATCCCCTTTATGATATCTTGCAAGGTGATTCGACATTAGATTCTCTGAGACAATTAGATGAAAAGGCAAGAAAAGCTTTAAAGCTGGTAGAGGAGCGGCTACAGGATGCTTTTCTGTATAGAGTACAGGAAAATGGGAAGATTACCTTATGTATTCTACCGACCTCTTGCCAGTGTACAGGGTTATTGTGGCAAGATGAACTGCTATTGTGGATTCATCCAAAGATTTCACCAGCCAAATCAATTGAGTACTGTCCTGCCGCTGTGGCTGACTTAGCCCTGTGTGGGATACAACAAGCCATCCAGTTTTTCGGGATTGCTCCTGTCTCTGTCATTGTGCCTTACACTGCCAATCAAGTCTCTACCTTATGTGCAACAGTCGATGATTGGGCTGTATTGCGTTGCGGCTTTGCTGGTGCTTTAGATAATCACTATCCTCAGCATCCCTTAATGACTTTTTTTTAAGGAACACTCAGTAGTTTTTCCAAAAGTTACAGCATCTCGACCTATTTCAGGAGCTGTGAATGTGTTTACAGACGGCTCCAAGACAGGGTGTGGAGCATACATGGTGGGGGCTCAGCAGCCAGTACAACACCAATTCCGTCCTGGCATGCCACAGATGGTTGAGTTACAAATAGTAATTGAAGTCTTTAAGACGTGCTCTTTCCCATTTAACTTAGTTTCAGATTCTGCCTATGTTGTTAATGTGCTTAAGATTCTAGAGGTCGCTGGACCCATAAAGAATTCCAGCCCTGTCTGTGCGCTGTTCCGACAGTTACAACAGTTAATTCAATACAGGACTTCCTGTTTCTTCCCACAGCACATTAGAGCTCATACAGGCTTGCGTGGACCGCTAAGTGAGGGCAATGCCATAGTAGATGTATGGACTCGACAGGAGTGGGCATTTCCAGGCTCCTCTTTAGATCGCACAAGAGAGTTGCATGAGTCATTTCATGTAAATTCTAAAGCATTACAACAAATATTTTCCCTCTCTCGTGCTGATGCTCGGCAGATTGTGCTTAAGTATCCCCAATGTGTTACCCATCAGGCCCCCCCGAGTTTTGGGGTAAATCCTCGGGGCCTCCTTCCCTTAAAAGTATGGCAAATGGATGTGACACACATTTCAGAATTTGGGACTCTTAGATATGTACATGTGTCGGTAGATACCTGTTCAGGGATTCTACATGCCACAGCCATGTCTGGGGAGAAGGCACACAATGTCATTGCCCATTGCTTAGAAGCTTGGGC
>PVKA01025967.1:0-32318 GCA_004027165.1 Ctenomys sociabilis
AAAATAAATGGAAAAAAAAATAAATAAATAAAATAAAGGAGAAGAAAAAAAAAAGATGAAAAAAAATTGAGTACATGAGAGATATGGACATATTGTGCATCTGAATTCAAGAAAACAATGTATCAGATAATTGGAGATTTGAGTGAGCTTCAAGGTTTTACATGTTGTCTGTAAAATAAATTTTGTTTGTCATAGTAAATAAATAAATAAATAAATAAATAAATAAATAAAAATAGAAATTATAGTTCAGTATTTCTTGGCTGCCTACCCAGTATTCATAGCACTCTTGTCAGTTCTTTTTTTTTTTTTTTTCTTTATGGCTAGCTCAGCCTGCCCTAGGGGTGAGGCTGGCACAGCCTGTGGTGCCAGGGATCGAACCTGCCTGCACTTGTCTAAGCTTGCCTAGGCAGGCTCTTTAGACCACTGAGCTATCTCACCAGCCCCTCTTTGTCAGTTCTTAATGGTCCCTAGGCTTCTCTTTAGAATATTATCTCTCTTCTGATGATGAGCAGACCTATAATTTAGAGATGAAATTGATTCCTTATTCATCTCAGAGATGATGGGTAGTGCTTTACATAAATCAGTTTAGTCACATTCCTTTTGCCTCAGTGATTAGTTCACAGAAAGCAGTCAGCTCATGGCTGTCCTCCAACCTGTGATCCAGTCAGGGCAGTGTATGGAAAGTGATTCCCTAGAACTGAAAGTGGACACTGAGGAAACATGTACAACCTCAGGACAAAGGCACGACAGCAGAAGGAGTCACTCGTTCAGCAGGCCTTTGCTGTGTACTCCGTAAATGGTGGACTCTGAAGAAAAGCAAAATCTTCAGTGAGGCCTAACACTGTCGACAGTAAAGTACTTAATACCGCACTTAATTAGAAACAAAACTATCTCTTTAAATCTGGTCCTTGTTTCTAGGAAGACTTTTGTTTCCCCAGTCAGAAATTTTAGTCCCAGAAAATGAGTCAAACAATAAAAACATTGTATGAAGGGCTTCTTTCAGGCTTCAGTTTTTCACCCTGGTCACCATGATGCCTGAGTGGCTTCAGAAGCACAAATAACTCTGTGTTCAGACCCAGTACTGGCCTCGGGAAGATGAATGATCAGACCTACTCACCGTATGATTATAAGGGTCAAGTAGTTTAAAAAGAAATTACAATCTGAATTGAACCAAGGATGAACAGTGTTACTATTGAGCTACAAATCCCAGCTAATAAGCATAACCTTGCAAAGAGAGGTTAGTGTTTGGGAAACGGCATGTTCTTGCAGAACGGCAAAGCTTTGCAATATAAATAGTTGTAAGGGTTCTGGCTTCTTTGATGCCTTCACCCTCTGTGTTTAGAGTACTGTCCAGGACTGGACTGCAAATTTTAGGAGTCCTGAATGCTGAAAAGATTGTGATAGCAATTTTGTAAATCAAAACAAATTCTTTTCAGAATTTTGTAAAACATGAATACTGATTTTATTTTTGTTTTCTTATTTCATAATGTTGAATACACCCATCACAGTTAAGCTTTTCTTAGTCATTTCTGATTTGTCTGTTTTGTGGGTGCCCTCAATGCTTAGCTGTTGACTAAGCCCAATTCGGCATTGATTGCATTACAAGTGTCTACTAATCTTTCTGTAATTTTCCAAAATGTACATGGAGAGGAAGAATATTATTTACAGAGGAACTTGATCACTATGGCAGACAGTATGCTTTGATTGGGAGTTCTTTAGCCTTATTTTTTTTCTTGAATAGCTTTAATAAGGACCACCCTTCAATCCTAGATATATTGTTCTCACACATAACGACAAAGTAATGTGGGTTTTAGAAAAATAATGAAGATACTTTAGTCAGTTTTCCATTGCTGTGACAAAATACCTAAAATAGATCCACTTAAAGGAGAAAAGACTCACTTTTGCCCACAGTTTTGGAGTCTTCAATACATGATCACTTGTCCCTGACACTTTTAAGTTTGAGGTAAGGCCAAACATCATGGTGGAGAACAAATCAACAGGGAATGGTGAAGCCAGTCTACTCACACCATGGTGGCCAGAAGTGAAAAGAAAACAGAGAAGTGGCCCTGGATCCCACTAGAGCCCTCCAGGCATGCACCCAGTGACTACTTAGTGACTACTTCTTCCAGTGTATGCATATCACCTAAAAGTCCACTATCCCCAAGCAGTGCCATCAGCTGGAGACCAAGCCTCAACAGGTGAACTCTGAGGAACATTAAAGATGGAAACTATAACACTAGATCTTCATCTTAACCCCATAGAATGTTTTATTTACCTGACTGGAGAAGACCCTTACATGGGTAAAAGAATCACTGATTCACTGTGGTCCAAAGACCATGTCATGCCTCTTGTTTGGTACAGTTCACTTTCCAGGACTGGGTTGGAATGTGCCTCAGAGGAGGGTGAGGTTGAGCCATCATTTATGACAAAAAAGATGGAAAGCATGAAGGTCTGTTTTTTTCCTCATCTTCAAAGCTGTTTATGATTTGTGAAAGCTTTTTTTTAAAGAAGAAATTAAAAGACACAACAGCTCTTGCTTAATCATTCCAGTATGATGTGATCATTATTTTTTTTTTTCATTTCAAAACCTCCTGGAGTTCTCAGAAACAGGGTAAACAAATTGAATTTTCCTAGATGAATGGTTAACTGGAAAGCAGTTGTCACATTAAGATCTTAAACAAATATAAATGTTACCCTTAGTAAAAGAACAAAAAATAACCTCAGTTCCTTGCTGGTGTTTCACTACTTTTTGTCTAATTTTTGTTGCTTGAAGACTATTTCCAAGTTACTAAATTTCATAGCATAATTGCTTTGTATTAATGATAAAATTATTTGGAAAGCATTGTGCTTCTTGCATCAATTTTTTTTTTCTTTCTTTTGTACCAGAAATCAAACTCAGGACCTTGTGCTTCCCAGGCAGGCGCTTAGGTCTGCTATGCTCTGTTCCTGCCCCTAAAAGCATTTTTGAGTGAAAGACATATGCATAAACAAGCTTAGAGCCTCACAGTTGTACAAGTGTAACAGAACTCTATGGGTTATATCACAGTTAAGCCACTGTTTAAAATGTGGTGCTTTCTTTTGGTCATTAATTATTTTAAATTCTCTCTTAGCTTCTTTTCCCTGTAATTCTTTCAAGCTATTGATGGCTATTACAATGGGAAAGCAGTTAGCATGGAAAGAACTATCTTTGGAAGCAGTCTTAAAGGGAAGAAGTATCTGCATTTAAATTGTAGTAGTCTGTTCAATCCCCTCAGGATTTATCCTGAAACCCTGTACTGCAGTTTGTAGATGTTAAACATTGTAGATGTTTTCTCAGTGTCAGCCATGTGGATGAGTCATGGCCTTTGTTTGACCAGTTTGCTCTCTGTGAAAGCCAGAGAGAATGTTTTCTCTCCATGTGACTCTTTAGGCACACTATACATCATCAATCACTTTCCTCTGTGGCCCCATAATCTCCTTGATTAGTAAATTCTGGACACACATGAGTTCCATGGTGCTACAGTACAGGTTCTCATATGTCCTGAGTCCTCACTGACCTTGAAAGGCCAGGATCAAAAAGTTGGCTGTCCTTGTAGCCCTTCTTTTTCTCCAATTTTTGGTCTCCAAACTTGAGTTGTTAACCCTCCAGAGGAGAAGCTTAATGATATTATTACCCTATAACATAGGCAGTTGAGCTTAATCTCACTATCTATCTGAACATCAGCATCTTAGACATAACATGGATCAGGTATTTTCCATCAAGTATTGATATGTTAAACTTTAAGTTCCTACAGAATATGAAGAAAAAATTTTTTAAATATTTTTTAAAATAGGAATAAACAACTACATATTTTTTACACAGAAATTTAGAAATTTAACCATATACAGCATTGTCAGATACAAAAGTTACGTTTTTTTGTTGCATAGGTCTTGTTTTATCTTGGTCATAACCATCCAGCAGAAAAGTATAAAAATGAAGTATAAAAAGTAAAGCCATATTAATATGTTGAGCTGTAAAACACTCAAGTCAACAACTTCAGGCATTGCCCAGTAGTGGTTTAAGGAAAACCCACTACTATTATGGACTACTGGACTATATTGGAATATTTTGCTGCATTCACACACCTACAATATTTAAATGGCAATGTATATCCATCTGTGACAAAACTAAACAAAAAAGGGGATTCAAATGAAGGACCATTTTGCATCTGTATATTCAAAATAGTAAAAATAGATATATACAGCTACTTTCTCTTGATTCAGTTAATAGAAAGATTTGTTCTAATAGTGTTTGTGGACAGGATATCATGTCTGCATCTTAGATAGAACTTTTTTTATATTTTTGGTGGAACCAGGGATTTAACTCATGCCCTTATGCTTGCTAGGGAAGCACTTATTCCACTGAGCCATCTCTCCGGCCATGTCTGCATCTTGTACAATGAATAGCCACTAAGAAGACAACATTATGCAATTATTGAAACTGTTCTACTAATTGGTTTTGAAACTGTCTCACTGCTATTTGTTTCTCAATAAAATCATTACAATAAATATAGTGTTAGATGATCTCAAAAGGAATGAGATGCCCGCACCTCAGCCGCATCACCTCTTCATTTGCATATTTGCTGTCACCATTCCTTATGCCCTGCATTTTTAACCAGCAAAAAGCTTCCTGTAGTAAGATTCCCTCTAGTGGATACTGACTTTAATTTCTCAACAGAAACTACCAGAGGCAAAAATCATGCTTCTTTCTCTTTATAATAGGCATCATAGCATAAGAATATTGCACTGAACGGGCTAGGCATGGAAGATTTTATGCATAACTACTGCAGTAGGAAAGAAGTTGAGCTGAAATGAAAGAATTAGAGTTTGCCAGTATTCTTTCTTTCTTTCTTCCTTCCTTCCTTCCTTTCTTTCTTTTCTTTCTTTCTTTCTTTCTTTCTTTCTTTCTTTCTTTCTTTCTTTCTTTCTTTCTTTCTTTCTTTCTTTCTTTCTGTGGTACCAGGAATTGAACTCAGAACCTTATGTTTGCCAGGCAAGTACTTATTCCACTGAGCTATCTTCCCAGCGAGTTTGCCAATATTAAGTTAAGTTTTAGTGGAAAAGCCATGAGGGACATTCATTGGGGGGGTAGTTGATGAGATAAAGACACCAAAATTTGCTAGTTGAGACTTCTGAAGGGTGAGCTTCTCCCTTCCACAGAGACTAAGACTGGGGTGCTATTTTCCTAGATGATATTTCCAAGGGATGGTGTCTCAATCCTTGAGAAAAATGTTCCTGTGGTATCAAAGATATAATTCTCAAAGAGTTAGAGAAATAATTACAATTACATATTGTCCAAATTAAATGATGTAAGGAACAAACCTACAGTCAACACACTAGTTCAAGGTTTAGTGAATCTGAAAGCATAGGTAAACCTGACTTAGTGATATAGGGGAAAGATTTTAATTCTGAACCTGCTAGATGTCAAATACTCCAAGTCCATGTTCCCAAAAATCAAAGAATGATTTCTAAGGACATCTTATGGAAAAGAAGGACATATTATTGAAAAATAGCTTCTCAGAGGTAGGAGGGAACCCAAAAATGAGTTGCTGCTCATCCCATTTTCCAGAGGAAGTTTCATAGAGCAAAATTCACAAAGTGGGTACAACATGGGACAAAACTGTGACCAACCAATAAGATTACAAATACAGCCACTTAGGTAATTTTCATTCAGTGGAAAAGCAAGTCACATAGCAAGTGAGTTGAACAAGAACCTTTTTTAAATTTTATTTTTTATTTTTTATGCAGGGATTGAACTCAGGCCCTTGTGCTTGCCAGGGAAGTGCTTATTCTATTGAGCCATCTCCCCAGCCCATGAGCCTTTTTGGATGGAATAAATCAGGAGATGCTGACCACTCACCTGGTGATTGATGTCCTTCTAAACTTTATTGGAGCAAATGATACCAGTCATTATCCCTTATCCCTTGGGGAGACAGGTGGTCCTGCTCATTCCATCTTTGTCATGAGACCTGGCCTTCAATGAATGAAACTCCAGCAGGATTGTAGTGTACTCTTAGCCTCCACACTGACTCTTTTCTGGGCCCAGCTCTGTCTGACTGCCTTTAGTAATCACTACTGTTTGTTGAGCTGTGCATGTAATGTACAGGACTACATGATTTATTCAGATTTATTCAGACAGTCTTCACAACAACCCTTTTAGAAAGATTGTATCATTGCCTTGTTTTACAGAAGGGTTTTATGTGTAGAGCTTCTAAGACTCAAAGGATTTAAGAAATCCAAAATTACCATCTGACTTTACCTGTTCTTCTATTGGATCTTCAGAGAAGTTGCAGATTCATTACCAAATATTTCTAGAAGTGATATCTGTAGATTTCCTGTCATCATGCCATACTGGGAAGAAAGCATGTTTCACTTTGACAATGTAATATTTATCCATCTAAAGATATACCTATGAATAGCATTTTAGAGAAGCCCCAGTTGATCTAGCTCTATGCTTTCTCATAAAAAATAATTCTATTAGGAAAAATGCAGAAAGATTAGTTGTAGTCAAGGTAATTTAGAATGGAAGGTTGATTTGATATTCCAAGAGTAATGTAATATAGCATTGTAATACAATAAGCAAACCCACACATGATCCAGAAAGAACATTTGACAAAGCCCATCATTCACTCAAATGGAACTTTCAACAAACTAGGAATGAAACATAACTTCTTCAATTTGATAAACAGTATGCATTTTTTTAAACTCAGAACTATTGGGGACCCCATGATTATACAGAATAATGCCGAGAGGGCATCAGTATGTTTTGCCTGTACACATTCCTAGGATTAATGCTTCTTCCCTGGCTACCTACCCAGAGGCCACAATAAGACCTAGTGTAGGCTCATGTAAGCGAAACGCCTTGGAGACTAAGCTGCACCAACTCCCTGGGAAATCTACCGTCCACCTCTGACCTCACCCAACACCACTTGGACTGCTACTGGATTCTTGACAAGAGTCACCTAGAATGTGGCAGAAATAGAGGATGCTTCCTCCTCCTATTGACAGGCCAGCAGAGGGAGTGAAAAGTTTAAAGTTTATACCTTTTGTTATGGAACATATCTGAACTGTTTCCCCAAATTCTCATGTGTGGAGGTGACTGACTTGGGCTGTTGTACTGAATCCTTGATGAGTTCATTGCTGAACATTCTGTGAGGTGGTGGGGCCTGTGTAAGGGGCTGGGGTGAGACCTCCAGGTGTGCATTCTTGTCCTGGGCCTTCTGTGCTTCCCGGCTGCCGTGGTTGAGTGCCTTCTCCTCAGCATGCCCCTCTGCCCTTCTTTTGGAGCCAGCTGACCATGGACAAAGACTTGAGCCAAAATAAACTTCTCCTTCTTACGTTGTCCAGTGTTTTTCCAAGCAATAAAAAAGTGGTTAAGACACCTACAGAATGCCATCAAACAAATTAGCACTGGATGCGTCTTCACTGGTTTTTATGTTTGTACAGAGTCCATTCTTAAATAGGAAACAGAAAATTTGAGATGTCTAGTTAGCCCATTCCCAATAAAGTTTATGTCCTTTAAGAATGATTTTTTTCTGAACAAACCTACTTATCCATATCTACATGTGTGATTCTGCCACATATCTTCATAATTATTACCAATAATCTTCATTCTAGTGATTACTAATGTACTTCGCAAAAGGTAGTCCCACTTTATCACATATCTGGCAAATCTGGACTTTTAATATGAGCCATTTCTCCACTGTTATGATCTAAATCCTGACAGTAGGTTTACCAGAGAGTTGATGCAACTTAGTCTCCAAGTCTTTCTCTTACATGAGTGTATTCTATTACTGTCGTCACTGGGTAGCCAGGAAAGAAGCATTAGTCCTGGGCCCTCCCAAAATTCATGTTGGAATTAAATCCCCAGTGCAAAAGTATAAACAAATATCTCATTTGAGAGATGGCTTCTGGAAGGTAGAGCCTTTGTAAACAGCATCGGAGCATGGGAGATCAGGACCTGTCTAGACAATGACCCTTCTAGCACTTGACCTTGGGCTACCTGGTCTCCAGAGCTATGAAGTAGAAGTATCTGGGTTTTTATAAAATACTTAGTCTCAAGTACTCTATTATGCAACAGAAATGGACAAAGTCACTGATGTTTCAAAATATTTATTTGCCTTATTTTTAAAATGTCCCTGCAAACCAATTCCCTTCTTTTTGCCAGTGGCCATTCTAGTCCTCATTGTCAAGAATGAGTGTGATCACTTTAATTTGCTATAAAAATCACCTTGTCATTAAGATAAATCAACATCTAAGCTAATCTTCAGGTCTGTTAGTTTTCTATTGTGTCTTTTTATGTGTATTTTTGAGCCAAAAAAATTTCCTTCTAAAACAACAACCCAACAGAGAACTCCAGCATCGCACTACTACAAAACAAGGGGGATCCCTGCGTGCAGAAATGCCCAATGGGAAAACTTGTATTTAATACTCTAGGCATTGTTCATAGCACTGTGCATGAGCAAGGAGCTGAGTGAGCAGCCTTTGGCCATCAATGTGGATGCCTTAGAGTTTTGTTACAAGACCCTTGTCTACAATCCACACAATATTTTAGCAAAGATTCAGTTACCAAATGTGATGAAACCTGCAACTTATCTAACCAACATTGTTCACTTTCTATCTCAAAAGGCATAAAAACGCTTAACATCAAGTGAATGAATAAGATGTGTGTGTATTCAGACAGAGTCATGTTAGCTTCTCTCCCCTACCCCAGCTGTTGCAAGTATTTCTTGAGAAATCTATTCTGATTCCGCAGCTGCTTTGGAAATTACTTGCTTGATTTACAAGTGTATGAACTGTCTTCAGAGACAATTTTGTGACTCTCTTATTTAGACTACAAATAGATCATACTGATAAAAAGGTTATGGTATACTTTTTCAAAAACAATTATCACAAATTAACAATAAGAGCTGGGGAGATAGCTCAGTAGAATAAGTGCTTGGCTGCCAAGTGCAGGGTACTGAGTTCAATCCCCAGTACTGCAAAAATAAAAGAAGAAAGAAAAAAAGAAAGTTAACAGTTAAACTAAAAGCATACAACATTTCACTGGAGTTCCAAACTATATCCTGAGATTCATATGAATTTATTTCAGAAAGCAAGAAAAGGTGCTACCTCACTAAGTAAGTTAAATGCAGTGTAGTAGGAAAATCTTAGAAGTTATGCCCAGGTAGAATAGCTGTTTAAGTTATAAAATGCCTACTTGATTCTATATTATACAAGATAGAAAAATTTTACAGAAGTATGGAATGATGTCAATGGCATGATGTAAGTAAAAATAAGATAAAATTATATTAATATTATTTACTTGTATGTCCAGGAAGGAAAACAGACCTTTGTGACAAGATTGTTGTACAATTCCTTGTCTTTGTCCAGTCTTGTTACACCGCCTTGAGTTCCTATTCCAGGGGCCATTGCTTCAAATAGTGAGAAAGGTTCAAAGGTACAAATAAGAGCCCATGGTCTCAGGTTTACAACTTCTGCAGTATGTAGACCCACTTTCTCTTCAAAAAAGGAATAAAAAGTTAACCATGCAGAGGTCTGAGGACAGAAACTTACTCTTCTTGAAAAATACTCCAGTTCCATTCTATGTGGCCCAAACAGCAAACCATTTTCATTCCTTCAGCTAGAATTTCTGAATGTGTACACAATAGAACCAGAATTAGAACAAGTTCAAAAATTGTGCTGATTAACTGTGGGTTTGAAATGTCAGTATCTGAACCAGGGCTAACCCTACAGCACCAGAAGTCTCTGAGAAGTCTGAGAATGAAATCTTAACCACCTGCCCTGGAGATTTCACTCAGGTCTGAAGTCCTACGGGCAACCTTGTTCTTCTCTTGCCAGCTCCATGTCACTAGGGTGGGGGGTTCTCCTGCCTCTGAACCTGCATCCCCAGATCTGCACCGCAGCATTGATCTCTGAGGCCCATGCTCACTAGGATCCGTGGAACGTCTGGATTCTGTACTTCTGCTTTCCCACATGTGTTCCAGCAGAATACAATTTGTTTTCCAGTCCTGTTGAGAAACATGCTCCTGCAGTCCAGCCACTTGGTCCACCTCATCTGTCTCTAATTCTCTCTGGTCCTCAGCCCACCCACCATTGGAAGAAGCATAAAGAGCTGAAAATGTCACTGACATTCACCAGTGTCTTCCTGCTGGAATGTCACCATAGTCTAATCCACATTCCTCCCATGACATGACTGTGGTCTCCAAACTTGAAAAACAAGAATAAACAAAGTACATGTGAAAGTTACCTTGTTTTGGGCTGGGAAGATAGCCCAGTAGAATAAGCGTTTCCCTGGCAAGGGCAAGGGCATGAGTTCAATCCCCAATTATGCAAAAAAAAAAAAAAAAAAAAAAAAAGCTACCAAAGTTACCCTGTTTTTAATTTAACTTATCAAAATTATTAAAAACCTTGCATGACCTCTAGCAAAGAGAGTTTTATTTTTCCATTAAATAATCTATCCAACAATAATATTTATTTGAGAGAAATCTCAACTATATTTTTTAATACAAATTGATCTTATGTTCAACATTCCTGAGACAATGATCATCAATTAGCTTTACTATTTAAAACAAAAAAACAGAAAAATCTTAGTGGTGATTTTTTACATTCGTTTTCAGTATTTTGGGGAGTTGAAAATGAAAAGCAAGATAACTCCACATATTTGAGCATAGAAGAGCATATTTGTGTAGTAAAGGTATTCTGATAGGTACCAAATCCTTACCCAAATATAGACCCTAGTATACAATATAGGTCATTTTTTGCCTACTTCTGCCAAAAGCCAGATCAAAACTCAAGATACAAAATAACTGCAGGAGATCCTTGACTTACAAATGCAGTTTGTTCACAAGGGCTGGTTATAACTCGTGTTGGTTCTGAGTTAAGACTGTTTTTCCCATAGGAAATAATGAAAATAACATAATGGGTTGAAAACTTCCCAAATCACCCCTTAACTAATCTTTTAATCTTGGTGTCCTTTATGACTTTGTAGTCCACTAAGACCTGCTTCTGGCTCACTAAGTCTCAGACTCTTCAAAACTGAAAACTGGTCTAAGTCTTTTCTTCAGCATCATTCCTTCTGTTATGGTCTCCTTCTTTACTTTTCCTTCCTCCTTTAGCTTCTTGTGTAGCCTTGATAGCAGTAACAATCAAAGTATTTATATAAAGTACTAACCAGGAGCCGGGTAGATGGCTTAGTGGAATAAGTGCTTCCCTGGCAAGTGCAAGGGCCTGAGTTCAATGCCTGGTTCCACCAAAAAAAAAAAAAAAAAAAAAAAGTGCTAACCAAAACCACGTCCACAAGTATGCACATTTGGGCTCAGACTGACACCTTCTTGAGCTTACATGTACTTTCTGGAATTGCAAGTCTTGCTTTACAACCTCACAAGCAGCCAGCATTTGGGTCAAGACTTTCATCATAAATTAAACCTAAAAATTCTGATTATAGCACAAGTTCTTCGTATGTGGCCAGTCGTAACTTCAGGGTTATGACTCACATCCACTGTAGTTAAGATTCAATTTCCTTATCTCCATCTATTAATATATTTAGAGAAGTTCCTAACTTCTTAATTAAAATTTTTGTCTCTCCTTAAACTGTTTTTCTGGGAATCCTTTGTGGTGTGTATGCTTGAGGTTAAACTCAAGCAAGCAATTGCCCCTGCCCTAGGGAGGAAGGAGAAGGATTCACTGGGGACTTACAACTTGAAGTCTTCCACCTGTAAGTTTATAGACATGTATTGTCCTATGATGTCTCCCTTTGTTTGTTTGTTTTTAAGTCTTCTTGGAGCACAGACTCTGTCATCTCTCTGGTCATGACAATGGAACAACAGTATAAAAGATTTATCTGAGTAGAGCACTTGGCTTCTTTTGTGCTTCCCAACAGGAATTTGTTCTGTGTAACAACTTTTCTCACTTGTGAGAAGACTTCAGTGTATTTGGCAGAGAAAGGAGTTGTTCCCTCTTCTGAGAATCAATATAGTCTCGCAGAGATAAAACTGGTTATCAGTTCAAAGTGGAAATTGTCTGTAAGAGGATGATTCTTCTTTCAATCCAAACACTTGTCTGATGGTGTCAGTTGAACAAACTGCTTGTCACGCTGGGCTCCTTTGTTTTAACCCCGTATGTAGTATACTCTTGGGTGCTGTAGAGGGACATGGTGGTGGGCACATTTAGCTATGCTTCCAAAGATTCATTTATGACATTAGCACTGGTACATCAGAAAACTTATGATAGTGAGGATATTTCTGTGATATTATAGTTCTTAAACATGTTTATGCTTAGTAAATCAAGTTTATGCAGGATGAATAAAGTAAGCCTAATACAAAATTAATACACTTCACTTTTAAATACAATACCATGATTCTTCCCTGAAGATAGAACTTGAAACATTGAATGACATGCTTATTTGTAGTTTTATTTTTCTTTAAATCAACCTCATTAAATATCTTCATAGTTCGTACTACTGTCTTAGTCACTTTCTCATTGCTAGGACAAAACCCCTAACAGCCACAACATAAAGGAGGAAAGATTTATTTGGATCACAATTTGTAGAGGTTTCAGACCACACTCAGCCTGATCCAGTGCAGAGATGGGAGGGTGGAAAGGCCTGGGCAGAAGAAAACAGCTGACTTCAAGGTGGCCAGGAAACAGGTTGATGGGAGGAGCCAGGAGGGAGGTGGCATCCTTCCAGCCACTTCCCCAAGGACCCGCTTCTAACCAG
Source organism: Ctenomys sociabilis (assembly GCA_004027165.1). Taxonomy (NCBI): domain Eukaryota; kingdom Metazoa; phylum Chordata; class Mammalia; order Rodentia; family Ctenomyidae; genus Ctenomys; species Ctenomys sociabilis. The sequence continues at coordinate 12,737 of PVKA01025967.1, forward strand.
GCCCCACCTCCTACCAGCAGCCTCAGTCCTTGAACTTCCTAGCAGATGAGCCCCGGGATGCACATGGCACCCTATCACCCCATCACCTGCCAGAAGTCTCATTTCTGAGTCCATGAGACTTGGGAAAGGCATATCTAGACCCAAACCATGACACGTGTGTAGCATCAAGCAAATAATATGTAATGCACAGCCTTTTAAAACCAATAAATGATAGAGATGGAATACCCAGAATGCAACAAAAGGCATGTAAATGTCAACTTAATTTTCTAAACTTCTTAGCATTAAACTTTACTCTTAAAAGAGTAAGCAATAATGAGACAATTTCTGCTTGTAGTCTCAGACCTTGTTTAAAGTAACTGTGTACAGTGGTGAACACTTTACCATTTGTCTCTGTTTGAAAAATATGACTGGGAGAGCAACTTTTAACACTTGACAATCAACACTGTTTACGTTTACAAAATTCTCTATCGGGTGTTTTTCAATGAATTTAAAGAGATTGATAAGCACTTAAATAAACTGTATGCTTTGCTCATATTACATACTCTCAGTTACATTTTTCTTAAAGTTCAATAACAGTAAGCATATAAGTAAAGCCATCTGTCTTACAGGCAGTGATGATAATTTTCATTTACATTTTACTGAAGTTCAAAACATTTTCCCCAGTTAACAGTGATTTAACAGCTAACAAAAAGATCAACGATTCATGGTTCCATAATTAGGAAACAATGTAGTAACAAATCACAAATGTATATCTAAAATATTCAAAGAATTACATTTAATATATTTTATTCAGTTTATTAACGTTCTCACATGAAATATGGTGTTAAATCTTATATAAAACAGAATATGTTATGGATATAGATATTTTACTAGTTTGAGTTTGGAGTTTTAAAATCTGTAACAGAATGTGCTTGTTCAGAGAAAGCTTGAGTTTTGTGTTTCTATTTCTACTCTCCACCCTTTACTTTTTACCCACCTCCCAGTATTTGTTGAGTGTGTAATTATGTAGTCAGTTAATAGGTATTTATCATTTTCGGTTTTGAAAGAGCAGTTTAGTAAGTATAATTAATGACTTGTCTCAGCTACTCATATGCCAAGAATTGCCTTTTTGAAATGGAGACAGAGCTACTAGTCAGTACTTATTGGATGCAAATAGAAAAAAGCAATAAGAGACTCCCACCTTTGGGATAGGAAATCAACTCTTTCATCATGTACTTCAAAAGATGTCCTAAAAACATGCTGAGCTCCTCTTAGACTTCAGTTTTATAGAAGCAGCCCAGAAACCTAAACACTTGGGTATTTCCAGGTAAAAGCTGGGGTCCTGCCCATGTCTCAGGTCCTGTCTCCTAGCCTTTATATAAAAGAGAATTGTAGTTCTCTACAATTCCACATCCTTGCTGTCCTTAATGATGTAGATGAGAGAGAGAAAGTGACAGACAGAGACAGAGACAGACAGAAGCAGAGCCAGACAGACAGAGAGGAAGTAAACTTCTTTACAGTTTCAAGTTTAAGGATTCACTATGATTAACATCTTTCCCTTCTCACCCTCCACTGAGACCTGAGTCTCTTTGTCTTCTCAGTGCCTGTCAGTCCTAAGACCCCAAAACTATCAGTGATTATACTAGAATATATAAGTGCATTTTAGCATTAGCTTATATTAATTAAAATAGTTTAGATTTCCCTGAAGACAACAGCCTGAATACCTACTGGAATAGCATATAGGAGCAAGGTACATAGAGACATTCTCTCCCAAAAAAATAACACACTCCCAGAATTTTCACAAACTGAGCAAAAACTACACCATGTGCTGAAAAGATAGGCCGCAAATGGCTCCATCACAGGACTGCTTGGTCTGTCTGTATTTCTCCATCCCAAACATCCTTCTTTTTCCCCCATGCACACACCCAGAACAGTCTAATTCTCTATGGAGCAGTCTAAATTCATTTGGGTAGGTCTCAATAAAATAACATAGTGTTTATCTCAAAGAAAATTTTAGATGTTGAGGATATTTTATATGTAATTATGAATTGTAAAAATGTATTAATAACTGTTCCATTTAACTTGACAGTAATGATCATTGTGGCCTCCTTAGTCGAATACACTAGTTTTCATATGATCATGATAAAACCCTCAAGAACTAGAAGTACATCTTACTGGGTTGACAGGATGATGATTTCAATTGCTTTGTGAGTCTCAGTTGCAGGGCCCCCTCACCATGACACCTGAATTAGCCTCAAAATGGTGTATGTTTCTATTTAATTAGTGTGGTTCCTTTGACATGTGGAGATCTGACTTTAGTCAGGAAAATGATGGTCTCTTGGTGTATATTAAATATTCATATGTTCTACAAACCAGAAACAACTTCCCTTCCATGTTGTTGGCAGTGACATTTTCACCAATAATATTTCTAAGGAAATATTGCATGAGTTAAGAGAACTGTTCCTTTGTATTTCTTATAGTACAATAAATGGCCATGTTTTTATCATTTTTTGTGGGCCAACAAAAATCTCTAAGAGAAGAAGGAGGTATAATTAATTAGTTTACAATCTTGTTATATGGAAGCCAGCATTCTTTTCCACTTTAATATTTATCATAATGTACAAAAGTTTTCCTCTTTTTTAGTGAAGAAAAATCAAATAAACATATTCTTTTGAGACCCTTAGACTAAGAAGAAAAGACTTTGGGCTCAGTATGAAAATAATAAAATTCTTAAAAGCTTTTGTATTCATTTTTCCTTCCTGAAGAAATCCAATGTTACTTTTCGTAGGTGCCTCGTTTTTCAAATTGAATGTTATAGAGAACAAGGTTTATGGTGTCTGATTAAAAATTAGGTAAAGTGAAAGAAAAGCTGAGCTCAGGTAAATAGGGAAAGTTGTGAAATTGCACCACTTGCAGTTTCAGAGATCTGAAAAATGTTATTTTAATACAGAGCAGTTTATCTACCTGAAAGAGATTTGAGAAGCAAAGAAGATATCAAACTTGAGCCAAAGAGAAACATGTTGCAGAAAAATGGGAAACTAATGGAATGTGAATAATCCAAAGTTTTCAGTGCTCAAGAGTCTAATAATGAGTGCTGCAGACCTTAAGAGAGGTAGAACAATGTGGTGAGAGCATGCACGTTCCACCCTGAATCTGGACAGTGCAGCCTCACATTTCACATTGTGGGGAATCACGAGAGCTTGGAGGTTCTATCAAGGCATTCTAGGACAGGGTTCATGCTGAAATGTTACCTGCTCTTTTGCTCACTTTTCACATTTATTGGACACTTACTCTTTGTCAGATAATGTTCTTACACTATAGGACAAAGCAGTAAAATAATAAGACCCAAATATTTGCATTTATGAGATGCGCGTGGTCTTATACACAACTGACAATTACCCTAGATACTTTCTTGTTGATAGGATAAAATACCCAACACCCACAAGTTAAATGAGGAAAGGTTTATTTCAGCTCACAGTTTTTAGAGGTTTTAATCCATAGTCACCTGGTTTCAAGGCTGGGCAGCATGGCAAGGAGGAGTAGTGCATGGCATGGCAAGAGGAGTCACAGAAACTCCCTTCTCCTTTCCCTTTTTATTCTACTCAGGTATTGTGCCTAGAGGGTAATGCTACCCACACCAAGGATGAGATTTCCCCCTTCAGTAAGTGTCTCAAGTACGTTAAACCAATTACTGGACTAATCCAATATCACACATCCATTATCCAGTTGATCACAAACCCATGATCTAATCACTCCACAAGCCCCTCCCCCAACAAGTACAAGAGACTTTGAAAGCACATCTCAATATAAACCATAACAACAATTAAAAATAAAAGTTATAATTATTTTTAATAACAATAAACAGGGGGGAGAAAAACCTTAGGAAGTATAAGACAGAAGAGTGAAATTTTGGGTAGGGTGGCCAGGGAAGGGACTGTGCCATTGAAACATCTAGAGGCAAGAGGACATCGGATGTGAGTGCTTCATACTCCATTCTGTTTCTGAGAATGTGGTGGACTGAAAAACTGTGAGCACTGAGCATCGTCGCTGCATACTAGCTCCAGTGCAGTGAATGCGCCTGCACTGGATTTCCATTGTTGTATCACAAACTTCCTCAAACGTAGTGACTTAAAACAATAAATATTAGTTTCATCTCATAGTTATTGTGGGTCAGAAATTCAGGAGCAGCCCAGCTAGGATCTGCCTCCAAGGTAGTTCACTCACATGGCTGGCGAGGTAAGTGTTATTGGCCGAAATCTCAGTTCACTTCCATGGGCGCCTCTCCACAGGCCGTGTGAATCCAGAAAAGAGAAGGCTGACTCCTCTTTTTTTATTTGAGGTTGATAAAATATGCTTTTTTAATAACCAAAAAAAATCCTTTAACCCTCATTATTTGCTATAAATATGGACTGATAACATTAAAATAAATTGCAATTGTTAACTCTGAAGATAACTAATTTGTACTAATCTCTTAGTCTCTTTCTAATTTGTAGGTGTCCCCTCCCCTATACTGAATCTTACTCATCAGATGTGTAAGATCTATATGAAATGGCATAATATGCCCTCCTGTATACCTTAATTAGCTTACAATCTTGTTATAAGAATATAAAATATCTTATATTTCCTAATATAATGGAAATAAAGCTGGTTTCTCTTAAAGCACATGATCCACAATATTGGCTGAGATCGAAACTACCAAGATGACCTAACTTGGGAAGGCAAATTCTGTCATTTCCACATTATCCAAATGCTCTTATGGGTCAGTGGTTTAGTGTGGAAGGAACTACAGGAGAATGTGGACATACAATGATCACTGAAACTATGCCACACTGCTACATAAGCAGAGCTGTACACTCAAGAAATAAGGAAAAAGAAATCAAAGAAGCTAAAAACTTATTTGTCAGTCTCCGTCTTCCTGGGTCTAATAAATGTTTATAAAAGTATTTTGGCAAAAAACAAATTGCCACTAACTCCCCAACCTTTGCAACACTCCTATTCTGTTGTTCCCACTTTCTGCAGCAGTTCTGGAAGTACTCTTTCGTGAGTGTCTTTAGCTGTGTGGCTGTGACTCACTTAGGTGTCCTGAGTCCTTTTAAAGCACCTTCATTTCACTTTGGAAAGAGGTAGAAGTGCAAACTGGGTGAGTAAAGTGAACAGGGACACACTGGAATTGTGTTTTATGAGCACACCTTTCCATCAGGCATGGGACTCAACAGCAGCATTCACTGTACTTCTTTATTACTAAGTTTATTGGTACATTTTACATATACATAATGATCACATTCATCACAGAGAATTTACCTATACATGATACATTGTGGTTCCACTTTCCTCCCTTCAATCTCTCTTCCCCTCCTTGTTTACAAAGCTTTGTTTCCATTTTATCCTTTTCTCTTCCTTTAGTTCCTCTTTCCTTTTGAATAACTTGTTCCTACTTTGCAATATCTTTTGTACATTTTGATTCTTATACTTTTAGTTTCTCTCACACCAGAGAGACAATACTATATTTATGTGTTCGTATTATTTATTTCACTCATGAGTATGGTTTCGGGTCCATTCCTTTAGTTATAAATGTCTCAAGTTTATCCCTCTATGGGTGAGTAGTACTCCACTGTATAACATAAAACCACATCTTCATGGCTATCTCCATGACTTGGCTATTACAAACTGTGTGGCTATAAATATGGGTGTGCTATGTCATTCTGGTGTGATGCTCTTAATTTGTTTGGAAAGATACCAAGAATGGGAATAGCTGTGTTGGATGGGACCTCTAGTCCTAGTGTTCTGTTTTTTTGAGGACTTTCCACACTGACTCCCACAAATGATGGAGAAGGGTTCTTTTTTCCTTCCCCCTTGGGCTTTTGTATTGGTTGATTTCTTGATGTCATTCTTTCTGGAGTGAGATAGAATCTCAGTGTTGTGTTAACTTGCATCTTCCAAATGACCAGTGATGTTGAACACTTTTATATTTATTATCTCTTTATATGTCTTCATCTGGGAAATAAATATTTATCTCAGATGCCCATTTGTAGGCTGGGTCTTTAAATTTGAGGAGTCTAATTTTTTCCAGTTCTTTATATTAAATATTAATACTTTGTCTGATGCATAGATGGCTAAATTTTTTTCCCACTCAGTGGGTTGTCTTTTCATGCTGTTGTGATTTCTTTTGCTCTGTAAAAGCTTTTTAATAAGATGACATCCCACTTGTTGATTCTTTGTAATATTTCCTGTGTAGTTGGGGTTTTGCTCATGAAGTCTGCATACACCTATATCTTCAAGAGTTCTACCTACTTTACTTTCCAATAGATTTAGTGTGTCTGTTTTAATATTTAGATCTTTGATCCATTTTGATTTTAGTTTAACACATGGTGATAAACATGGGTCTAGTTTACTCTTCAACATGTGCATAGCCTGTTTTTCCAGCCCATCTATTAAAGAGCCTATCTTTTTTCCAATGATTGTGTTTGATTATCACATCTAGTTAAGTTGATAGTGGTTTTGGAGCTGCTTCAGAAAGTGGCATGAATTATGGGATTCATGTGTCAAGGCATGTTAAAAATGAGGGGAAGTATTTTGCGAAGAATTAACGATAATGTTTTTACTGTGGTAAAACAATTGTGAAGAAATAAATGTTGAGAAACAGAATTTCTGACTTCAAAATGTAAATAAAAATTTTTAATGGTAACCAAGACAATGTAATATTGGCCTTAAAATAGGTCTGTAGAGCAATGAAACAATAAAAAGTCCTGACACAAGCCCTTAAATTTGTAGTTAAGTGACTTTTCAGCAAAAGTACCATAGCAATTGTTTGGGGAAATAGCTCTTCCAAAAATAAGTACTGGGACAAACATTTTCTTTATGTAAAAATGGAAATTTAGAGCCTTATTTGATACCACAGAAGAAATTAATTGAAATATATCAAAGACCAAATTTCAGAGCTAGAACTCTGTGCTGTTTGCTTACTTTTGTGTGTGTCTGGCACATACCTATCCTCTAGGCCTCCCACATGTGTTGAGGACTCCACGCGTCAGGTGCTCCACCCACTGAGCACCCTACACGCTGTCCCTGGGCCACCTGTCAGCGCCAGTGCAGACTGGTTTCTTTCTAGTATTGAGCTGCTGTCTTTGGATCTCCCTCCATCAAGGTGTGTGTGTGTGAGGGGCTCTCTCTGCTTCTTTCCTTTCTGGGATCCCAATCTATGCCTTTGCAGTTACTCTTTTTCTTTTAGTATATTCCTAAGGTAGATTCATAGAAAATACATTTTTGAGATTTTTCAAATCTGGAATCTCTGTGTTTACCCTCATCTTTGCTTACCTGATAATGTAGCCGTATGCAGATTTTGATTTTGGAAATACTTTTTCAAATGAAAGGGCTTTTCCCAATAACTTCAGGCTTCTAGTGAGCTATGAAGAAGTTCAAGCCAATCTGGTTCTCACTTTTTTATGCAATACTTTCCTCCTCTGGCTATTTTTCAAGATGTTTTTCAGTCATGTACAGTGATTTCCTGATTATGTTCATTGGTTTTGCTTTATTTTCATTCTGAGCCCAGAGAACTATATCCTATAATTCTAGGAGGTTTTCTTGAACTATTTGATCCTTCTTCCCAATCAAGTTACTCTGCTTTCTTTTCTCTAGAACTTCTTTTACTTGGTTAATAGCTACTGGATACTTCAGTACTTCTAACAATAGTCATTTTGCATCTCATTTCCAGTGTTCATTTACTTCCTAAAGATCATTTTCCTAAAAATATCTTCCTAGCACTTTGAAGTCTTCACTTTTTTTGCCACTTCTTTCTTTTTAATATTTATATGTTTATTTATTTATTTGATACAGGTTCTCACTATGCAGCTTGTACTCATAGTGATCCTCTTGCCTCAGCCTCCCCAGCACTGGGATTACAGGCCTGTGCCACCATGCCCAGTTTCAGTGACCTTCATGGTGCTCCTGGAAACTTGAGATTTTCTTGAACTATTTGATCCTTCTTTTCTTCCCAAGCAAGTTACTCTGCTTTCTTTTCTCTAGAACTTCTTCTACTTAGGAAGAATAATAGAGCATCTGTCAAGTAAGACCAGGATGCTATAAGAAAGTTCTGGTTAGGAACTACTAGACTTCTTTGTACTTTTAACAAGTGCTACTAGAGATGGATCTTGAGTCCTTGTACTTGCTGGGCAGGCACTTGGACCACTGAGCTGTCTCCCTAGCCCACCACCATTTCTTTCTTGTAGCATCCTGGTTTTACTTGACAGATGCTCTATTATTTCTTTTCTCTCTAAGCATATTTTTTACACTTTTTTTTTCTGTTTTTATTTTCAGAACTGGGGATCAAACTCAGACCCTTGCTCTTGCCAAGCAAGCACTTATTCTACTGAGCCATCTCCCTGGCCCCTTCCTCTAAGCATATTAATAATACACTTTTGTTGCCTTTTGTTCTATCAAGGTAGTTTCTAGGTCTTCAAATCCTTAAAAATAAACTTCTTTTTCTTTGTTACTTTGATCTTTGATTCCCATTTTAGAAGAGTAAAAGCTTTCTCCAGTTGCCTTGTGGTTCTTTGCAGTTCCTTTGCTCTGAAAGGTGGGGGGTGAAATGGAATGATGCTTAAGGGCCTGATGGGCCACACACACTCATCTTCATTTGAGGCATCTGCTGGGCAGGTTCCCGAGGATCCCAACACCACTGTCTGCGGGCTGAGCAGATTCTCCAGTGAAAGATCTCCCAGCTCTGCCCCCGAGGGCTTAGGTTGGCTTTGTCAGTTCTAGGAGCTGGAGGAATAAGTTATGCTTGGCCAGTTCGCACTTCTCTTATTAGGCCCGTGTCTCATTGCTTCTCCTCACTTATAGGCCTCCTACCCTTAGTGTTGCCTGGTTTCTTCCTCCCCCTGTCGGAGTTGCTTGATTACCTTTTCTACAGAATTCTTCACTTTGCAACTAAAATAGAAGAAGGTCTATGGAGCAGTGGACTGGAGTGAAGGGAATTTATTGCCTGTTTTCTAAGTTTTCAAACATTTCCTTTTTCCAGGATCCTCCCCACTTCACCACCTTCTCTTAAAGGTGATCTCCCTGGGGATATCATTTGGCAAAATGCAACTTCAGTCAGTTCTCCTGATTTTGTCTTTTGCTAGGTTAGGATTTTGTTTTCTGAGTTTCACAAGTTAGTTATCATTCATGCATTTGCGCTGTATTCGCCCCCAAATTTGCTGCTGTTTCTCACCTTACATGCACTTTTCTTTTTTGGGCTTAGGGCCCTAAAAACTTGTGTTAGTGGGGTTCTGGCAAAACTAGACCTAATCTAATCCATCACCTTTCTTCAGAAGAGCACTGTAATAATCCTTATATCTTATTATGTGTCAGGAAGTTTTTGTAATTTAAATTAATTCACTGGAAATTTCCATACTTTGAAGTAGGCACATTCTGGTGAAGATGGATAGTGGTAGTGGTTAGTTTTTGGCAAGGAGAGTTACTGAACCCAAAAATGGCATCCAGTTCTCAGCATAGCTGTATGTTGTCTACCATACAGGGAAATTACACTTCTGATCTCAAAAAAACCCCTGCCATTTTGTTGATAAATGTAAAAAAATATTTCTTGGATTTTTACCTCCCTTCACATTTTCACATTTTTACTACTTTAATTTTTGGAGAGATGATATTGCATAGTGATTTATTAAAACAGCAATTATGGAGGAGAAAAATACACAATCACATTTTACGTTTCCAGAATTAATTACTAAATTCACTGATTTCCTGAGCCCCAGACATGTGCTTCAGCTTCCTCACAAATGAATAGCTAACTCAGAGCGCTTTCAGGAACTAGCCCTTCCTGCTTGGGCAGAGGTCAGCGTGATGCAGTTCTGGGAGGGTGAGTGCTGTCTGTGTGATGTCAAAGCCCTTCAGGGTCTGTCAGTCTGAGGGGCTTCATTCATCCCAGTCACAATCAAGAGTCCTAGGCAGGCACCACCCAAGAGACAGTAGAAAAAGTCTGGTTCTAATTTTATTGGGCTCCTTAGTCCACAGAAGTAACTGTTTACAGTGCCTCTTGCAGGCTCTTATACCAGAGTTTGTAAAAAATTTACATGTAGCATTAAAGCTGCTGGTTTGGTTAGTGTGCTGGCAAGTGATGTTAAACCCTGCTCTTCCAGGGAGACTGGGTGGAGTTCATCGGCCTCATCACCCTTCTGCGTAGCTTTTGAAGTTATTTGCCCTGGAACTCTTCATCTCTATATTTATGGCTAATGACATGCAGGAGTGGACCTTTCTCTTGAAGCCACAGGACAGGAGTAAGCCAAGATTAACAGAACTTTTTGCATGATTTTAATCACTAGGTTTATAAATATTTTCTTCTACTTTCCTGTATTGCACCTTTAGTCATTCCTGGTGTCCTAATCTCTCCTATTTCTCACTATCATTTAGTTTCAGAAGAAATTTTGCCTTTCTGTCATGACCTATGGACTGGTACAATAGGTATCTTCTGGAATTTTATTTGTGAAAGTCAATTAGATTCACATAAAGGTATAATTTCAACTTCTTGAAATAGGTTCTGTTTGTTACATAAGAATAGGAGTGCTATGAAGATAAACAGAAAGTTAGAAGCTGTCACTAACTTTCTATGTTTTGTTCTAACAAAATTATTTTTAGGAGTGTAGAAGAGTTTTGTCTTTGGGCTTATATGTTCATTTTATTTACCATATACTTACAGAAGTCCTTCAAGGACCAGGCTCTAAGAGCTTTGCAAATGTGAGCTCATTTAATTCTAAAAGCCTTATGACACATTTATTAATTTTTATCTGAAGTGGTAAAAACGAGGCACAGAGAAGTTTTGTAGGATTAGCTAATAGAATTAAGGTAACTGACACTGTAGAGTTCATAAAGGGCACAGCTGAGACTAGATTCCAGGCAGCATGCTATGCTTTAGATTGGAGCAGAAATGATCTTGTTACCTATAGGTAGACCACACCTATGAACTAAAAAAGGCAGAGAAGCGTAGGGTACCATGGCCAGAAGGAGGAGGTAGAAAGATCATAAATGGCGATGATCTGTCCCTTTCATCACCGTCATCACAAGCTGAGTTTTCCAAGTTCACCACTATACATTTCAAGGAAGTTCCATTTGAAAATGGTTCCAATGACATCTTATATTGCAAAGAAAAGCACGCCTGCCATTGAAAGCAGTGAAATGCTCATCAGCATCTTACTCTGCTTCACTTCAAACATTTCAGTTTGTTTAGTAGACTAAGATTGTAAGAGACAAGTTTTTTCATTGTGTTTTAAAGATATTCAGAAGCTTTTACATAAATTACTAATGACAAATATGCATACTGAAAGAAAAGTTTCTGTTTCTGTTTTACTCCTAAAAATTGTATTTTGTTTTAAAGTGCAGATTCAATGATTGAGTTGTAACTGTTGCAGGAAGGAGTTTAATAGGTATTAGAGTAATACCCTCCATACATCTGGGTCTGCTATGCAAATACATTTCCCCCAGAACACATGATTTAAAAATATGTTCCAGAATTGGAGGAGCATTTTGCCTTCGGTGGCTCACGGGTGGCAGAGTGACGTTAGGTTGCAGGGGAAGCAGGCTGGAACAGTGAGACTGAGAGACAGGTTGTGAACATGCATGGCATGGGAGGCAGGCTCAGCGGCTCAGAAGTCCATGCAGCAGTGCTGAGGGCCCACATCTCACCGTGTGTCCAAACATTCACTGGGTTTGCTCCACGGACTGCCCAGTAAGCCAAGTTGCTAAGGCTGTGGTAACACATGACGAAACACCCGCACATCAGACCCCCGAGTGCCGCCCCGCAACCCGCTGGGCATGGCTCCCCCCGGCGCTTCTTGGTGCTCAGGCACATTATTTCTCTCCACCGGTTTAAACTTTGCGTCTTGGCTCCACAAAGACTATCTTGAGGCAGTGCTCACTTATATAAATACTCTGCCCCCAAATTTTAGCTTTGTTTTAGTTACTGTCTATGTTCCGATAATTCTTACCACATGAAGAAAACACTTCAACATTTTATTTAGGGGAATGGAGGCACTCATTTTGTTCTTTTTTTTTTTTTTGCTGGAACTCATAATAGGACAATGGTAATATTTCAGAAAAGAATTCATGTGAAAGAAAGATGTGTTCCATGTCCAGTTCCAAAGGGGAGAAACACTGTCAGGTCTGTGCCTGCCTATCTTTTGCTTCCTTCTCTAATGCTTACTGATTCCTGTCAGTCACCAGGGTGCTCCAAGCTGGGGGTGGGGGGTGGGGCGGGGGGATGGGCTTTGTGCAGTGCCCGGAGACCCACAGGCACACACCAGATTCCCAGGTGTTTGTGAATAAATGAACAAGGAAACATCCTGAGTACAATCTGAGTGAAAAATTCATTAATTTCAAACAAGCAAAGGATATAAAAGGATTAATTCCAATGAATTAAGGAAATGTTTGTTTTTTATGGAGCTGTGGAAGCAAGATGATTCTTAGAAAGGTTTTTATTTGCAATGCACTCAAATTCTTCATGTTTGCTCATTTAGAAGTTCTCTAGTTGCACAAAAATCAGTTATTCAAAAATTGGAGATTTGTAAAACTTGGTAACTGTTCAAAAAAGGTTGGTTTAAAAACCTTTTCCATTAGAGAATATATACTGTAAATGCTTCCTTTGCTTAAAGGTTTCGTGATGCCTCTCACCTTCATATTGCTCTTTGCATGACTATCACAGCTTTGTTAGGGTTTCTGATTTTAACACTGAGGAGGTTCCCATCAGGAAATCTGTCCTCTAGCTAGAGGTCTGAAAGATAGAGATCTTCCAATCAAAACCACCAAAGATTTCACACAAGTGGTATTTCTCTTACAAAAATATACATTATAGAATATAGTCTTACATTGGAGCATAGATTATATTTTATATTACCAATTATGTAGCAGACAATGACACACGACACACAAGTCGTGCACTAACCTCCCAAATTTCCCTTCTGGCTAGCTCTCCCATGGTCAGCAGCCTGTACCGGTTGTCTTCTTGCTCTTCTGCACTGCTTTTTGTTGGGCAGAGCTGATTTGGGTGACTTGACTAAGGCAAATTTTGTCCTTCATTGGAACAACTCAAGCCCCTGCTCTCCCAGTTCGCAAGCTTTATGCCAACATGCTGCTACCCAGGTTGTGTCAGAGGATGCTGTTGAAGGAGAGTTACCTTGAAATGAGACACTGGAGGGAGATGGAGTTACGTGGGCAGCTGGATTCGCAGAGCTCTGCAGGACTCCTCAGTTCCTACGTCACCCTTGTCTTTTCCATGCTTACACACGGCCCATTCCTCAGATTGGCTCAAACACATTTAACCTGATGCTTGTTCTAGTTCTTCTTTTCCTGTCCTCAACCATGAAAAACAAAAACAAACCAGAATTGATTCTGTGGTTTCAGATAGTGTGTTCATCTTGAAGGGGTCATTTTCTCCACCCACTAATGCAGAAGCAGCAGTGCACACACTGTACGGCTCCCACGTGAGCACCACTGCCTGACCCCACTGTCTGAGTCTCCTGCAGCTGAACACATGCCATCTGCTCTCACTCACCTTGCGGTGCACAGCTGCAGTCCACCTTTTTACCCTAGATCATTAGCTGCTTCCCTAGGAATGGGACTGGTCCAGGGTTTCTGAAAGATAGAATTAACACCTCACTTTTAAATAAAAGGATGAAGGGAGCAGGAGATGGTCTTTTCGGGGTGGTCATTTGGTTTGCTCCGGAGGCAGGCAGATCAAATGATTCCCATAGGCCGGGTGAGGCTCCTCTTCTTGAATATTTCAGGTCCTATGTGTTCTCTATGTGAAAGAAATCACCTCCCAGTAGTAGATGTATTCCACATTAAAACACTGTTTCTGCTAATCAAAAAGAAGCTTGTTTAAAGCACTGAGGACTCGTAAATAATGTTTATGTCCCAAGTGATAGTTATTCTATGACTGCTTTTAAGTTTTTTCTTTTTCTTTTCTTTCTTTCTTTCTTTCTTTCTTTCTTTCTTTCTTTCTGTCTTTCTGTCTTTCTGTCTTTCTTTCTTTCTTTTGTATTTTGGTACAGTGTCTACAGGGTTTCAGTACACAGATCAGACTCATAGTGATTCTCATGCATTCAGCCTCCCAAGCACTAGGATTACAGGCATGCACCACCATGCAAAAATGGGGTTTTCATTTTAAAATGAAAAAAGGATGGCTAAGTGCTGCGTCGGCAGTCAAGATCTGAATTATCTAAATGTCTTCACTCTCTTCTCTCTCCAGGGGTCACAAGAGAAACCCACAATTTTAAAAATGCGACCATAGCAATTTCTCCATAACTTTTTGCTGCTGTGAATTCTAAGCACTGATTATATGCTGGAAAAGAGTTAGATTACTTATGTTTAAGTTGTTTGTTCAAGATATCCTCTCTCATTTTGTGTTGCACAAGGTTTAAATTATCAACATGGCTAGTTCCCCATTTCCTATCATCTGAAAAAAGGAGACAAATGGATTTGAAAATTTCCATCCCCTTTCACTTGCAAGAGTAACTGAACTATTTACTACTTTACAGTGTGTGTGTGTGTGTGTGTGTGCGCGCGCGCGCACATGAGTATGTGCACTAGAGCTTAGATTTGAAGATGAGAAGACATAAAATCTCTCAGCATGAAAAATAGTATATATTGCTTTCCTCTTTATGCATGTATTGATTAGGGAGCTTCAAAGCTTTAACACTCCTTCCCAGAATATATCTTATGTTTGTCAATTTTATTTTATTTTATTTTACTTTTTGGTACTGGGGATCAAACTCAGGACCTCATGCTTGCCAGGGACTCTCGTGCTGCTGAGCCATCTCACCATCCCATATTTGTCAACTTTCATATGAAACCACTGTTCATTAGTCATTTCCTTTATTAAGGGAAATTGTGTTGCTTATTATTCCTGCAAATGACTATAATGACCTCAATTGTGCTTTTAGATAATTAAGTTGTAAAATTTATATATATATATATTTTTTTTTTCTTGTGCTTGCCAGGAAAGCGCTTATTCCACTGAGCCATCTCCCCGGCCCTAAAATTTATATTTTTAGTTTTATATTCTGTCACTATAGTATAAGTTTCTTTAAATTTTCCCAAACACATGGGGAATTTTGGAATCAAGTTGCAATGAATCTTCTCATTCTTAGCATGGAGGTAAGTTTGCATTCAGTGTGGACTCAGTGCTGATTGATTTTGAGTAAGAATAGACCTAACCTTCAGGCTGAAGAAATCTAACACTGCACAAGTGGGGTGCCAGCTCCATCTGGTAAGAAGGCTGGCTCCTAGGGAATCTACACTTGAGGTGAAAGGCACACCTCCAAGTGTCCCTTGCTCTCTGCTCTTGCTTCCAGTATACCTGCTCAGACTTGGGAAGGCTAACAGCAATTATAAGAGCAGAGAAACACAAAGAAATTTCCCTTAATGAAGAGCATGCAACAGTCACATATTGCTAGTGTGTGCAGTAACCAACCTTCCTGCTAGTCCTGATTTTTAAAATTGTGGCCTTACGTGATCACTTCTCTTCAGGACTCACTGCCTGATATGCAAGGTAGGAGTATCAGGAAGAGTCCCCAGGACTTGGTGCTTGGATGGTGGCCCTATGGCTGCTCAGCCCACTTCTGCACCTCTCATTTCTCCTACTGTCACAGCAGCATGAGTTTCCTGCTCCCCTTAGAAGTGACATTTACCAAAATGTGAGGACATAAATTTTTTTTTTTGTAGGCTAAAAATCACTCAGATAAAGAGATCAATTCTAAGGCACATTACACTCACCACACCCCACAAACTTTAAAAATCATGACTTGTAGGTAACACAGGCTGAGTATTTAGCTTAAATCAGTCTCTTTTTCACTGTATTGCTGATACACATCATGCCTTCCTGTAAAGAGAAATCCTGGTAGATGGCATCTGTGATGAACTTGCTGTTTTCTTTTGTAGGTCTTTTTTTTTCCAGTGGAAACAGCTTTACTTTAGAGAATAGTCACAGATAATACTAAAGTCTAGGTTTTTCACAAAGTGGTTTCTTTGCAATGGTTGTTCAGAAGAAGGCCCAAGGCGATTTTCAATTCCAGCTGGCACTCAATTTCAAAATAAGTTCAAGAACCAGTTAAGCACGTCACAGTTTTATGATAATAAAAACAAATGCCCTATATCCTCACTTTCTTTGTCTACACCACTGTCATTAACAGTTGCAACCATGACTAAAATGGGGAGAACAACATTCACTGATGGGTCACAGCATCTTGCTCATTTAAAAACTCCTAGCCTAGACAAAAGAATGTTTCTTGCTGATGACATGGTGGCTTTGAAAGTGATTGCCTTTTATTAGAAATAAGGTGGTAGCTAGACAAAGTATTTAGTTTAAAGAAAAAACATAGAGGAAACAGAGTTCGGTCTTCAGCTTTCCCACACTGACGCATAGCATGAATTTAAACCAGTCACCTATCCACACAAGTGGCTTAGTTCATGGACCATTGTGAAAATTTGCTTCAGCTTCCCTATCTGAATGTTGGAGAACTGCTGAGAATACTTATGTAAATATTTACCTTTGAGTTTTCTAGAAGACAGGAACTTTATAAACATTAATATTATCCTTGCTCCTTAGGTGCAAGTAGGCAGGAAAATTATGATACTTTCTAGAAGAAATAACCTATGGTAGAC
The DNA here is from genome assembly GCA_004027165.1 of Ctenomys sociabilis. Lineage (NCBI taxonomy): Eukaryota > Metazoa > Chordata > Mammalia > Rodentia > Ctenomyidae > Ctenomys > Ctenomys sociabilis. Next base: position 29,363 of record PVKA01025967.1, read on the forward strand.
CACCCTTAGTTCATACCGAGCTACAGACTTGGCCTTGTCTCATCCTCTCATCTGCTCCACCACCCTCTTGCAGTAGACTAATCTAGAAATATAAATAAACTTCAACAACAGAGAATCTGAACGTGAGGAGGCCTAGCTTGAGTGTGGTCACGCTGGCGGATCACATGCTGGAATCGCATGTCAAAGTCAAAGTGACATTTTAAATTCTTAATTAAAAAATGCAAGAAAATGATTCACTTTAAGAATGAGTAATTTAAAGGAATACCTCACTGCATTTTTAATTTTATTTTGTTTATTCGTGTATACCAAGAATACATAACAAGAAAAAAAGCCTATGAAATGTGCTTGTAACTACTCTGTTCAGAGTCACATTGTTTATTCCAAGTAGAGTCTTAGAAAATTAATCTAATTGTTTCCTTGCAAATTCTTGCCCAACAGCTACTCCTCCAACATGTAAGTGGAACTGAGTTCTGGAATGATGTTCCAGGAATGCACACAAGGGTTATTTTTGGCTAGTGGAATTTCAGGTGATTTTTTATTTTAGTTTACTTTCTTATTCATATTTTTCTGCACTTCCTGGCTCATTTTCTTTAAATAAGCCAGTTTCATTTTACAAAAACAATAATGGAAATGATTTTGAAAATTCTTAGCATTGATTTCATTCTCCTCTCTTCTATAAGCCCTGAGCCTTCAGTGAGCCTGTGCTTTTTTTTCTTCCTTCCTCCTGCCTTCCACTCCATTCTGGGGACAGTGCTGGGATCCATTCTAGGGCCCCCCTGTGCTAAGCAGACACCCTACCCCTGAGCCACATTCCCAGCCCCTTCCTGCTGCCCCACAATTTAAGACAAGCCATGAATGGGTACCTGTTTCCAAAGAGGGAAACTGAGTCCTGCGTGCAGTGGAAGCCATAGAGTTAGTTTTGATCCAGGGAACTCAAACAGTACACAGAGACAACATTTTCTGTCTTAAATTACTGGCTTAAGTCAATTGAGTGGGTCTCTTGAGTAAGAATGATACTACTAATGTTCTGCTTGTTGATCCGATCTGCAGATGAATACATTAGTATTAATGTTTCTTGAGTGGTCAAAGCTTTTAGAAGCAATGCCAGTCCCAACAAAAGAAAAAACTTCACACTCAGTGATTTTAATGAAATAATGAAAAACATTTTTAAACTTTCTCTTTTCTGTAGTCATGTGTAGTCTTTTCTATTTTTGCCTAATTACCACAGCACAGGGCCAGGGAGATGGCTCAGTAGAATAAGTGCTTCCCTTGAATGTACAAGGATCTGAGTTCAATCCCTGGTTCTGAACAAAAAAAAAAAAAAGTCTAAATACCACAGCACAGCAGAGCACTCAAGCATATCTAGGGCTCAAGCTTCCCCCCAAAGTTCAGTTCTGTGAAGAGAAATTTCCAGTAGGAACAGGATGTCACCCATTCAGCCTTCCTACAAATATTTTTTAAGCACCTGCTGTGTGTCTAGCTGGATTCTAGGCAACGGGTTGAAGGATGTCCATGCAGTTGCTGACCCAGAAGCTGGAGGGAAACAAGTCACCATGAACCCAAGTGTCCTGGGCACCATGCGTCACCTGGACAGAACATTCTTGGCAGCACTGCATCACCACGGAGGGGTTGTTATTGTCTGGCTGTGAAGTGTGGCTGGAAGATCAGGAAATCCTTCAAAGGACAAAAGGAGACAAGGCAAACAGCACAGGGAGCACTGTGAAGAGGTGCTGCGACTGGAAGGCAGCAGTGCAGCTCCAGGGCGGCCCTCCTGGTGTGCAGTGCCTTCCAGGCATGGGAGGGGGCAGCAAGGCCAGTGTGGCCGAGCTGAAGTGAGAACAGTGAATGGCTGTCAAAAATGTCTGACATCGCCTTGGTGGTATAGTTGTTAGCATAGCTGCCTTCCAAGAAGGTCTGACATCATTTCATCTTCATAGCAAGATAGAAAATTTTCTGGCAGGTGTGAATTTTGGATGTCATATTTGGAACACCAGGAAGCAGATAATCAGGATGTGTCGCTCCTGAGCTATTCTCCCTCAAGAATCAAAGAAGGCTCACAAGTCAAGTTTACCTGCTACTGCCCAACTACTTTAAGGGTCTAAAATCTCTGCCCCATACACCAAAAGGCTGCTTAGGACAGCAGAGTGCACACCAGGGGCATGCTGGCAAGGTTGGAAAGGTTATGGGTGCAAGACAAAGCAATCAGTAATAGCAGTTGTGGACAGTGAAAAAGTGGGAGTACATTGTGTAGGGCCTCTACACCCAGGGTAAGCAGTATGAATTTGTAGTCTTAGTGTTTACGCTTCATCAGATCTCATTTGTCTTTGCATTTTTGTAAGCCATCTGAGATCCTTTTGGACACATGCAGAGTATACATGAAGAAGTCATACTGAATGTGGATCATTCTGAAGACACAAGGGCTTTGCTTTTGAAAGGTATGGACAAAAGCCAAATAAAACCTACTTTTGACAAACACAGATGCCTAGAACTTGAAGTATTAGAACAGTAATAAGGGGAAGGCGACCACGAAATGGAGGAAAGGAGCAGTGAGGAAAGTAATAAAGATGTGTACACACAACAACTTTGCACGATGAACGTAATCGTTATGGGCTGCAAAGACGTACTAATGCTTTTTAAAAAGGAAAACAAAAATTTAAATGAAAATTTAAATGAAAACTAATGCACTCCTGATGGCAAATTAGTCAATCAGAGGGTGCGTTCTCACAATGGACACCAACCCAACTCAGGCAGAAGGCAAGTACTCAGCAGGCTCCCTCTGGGAAGGACAAGCTTTGGGACTGCCAGGAGAGACTGAGGCACAAGCCAAGGAAGGCAGGTTTGTCCCTAGTGGCGCGTGGGCCTCTGGAAGTATCATGGTCCTAGGAAATCCACCGCCGGGGTACAGGGGCACTAAGGTTACGGGAGGGGACTTTGTCTCAAGTCCCAGCACACCAAC
>PVKA01025968.1:0-32319 GCA_004027165.1 Ctenomys sociabilis
GCCACACTGGGAGATACTACACACACACACACACACACACACACACACACACACCAATAACGACCTGAGCTGAGCTATGAGGACAAATTTTGGTGAATGACAAGAGCTTCTCAGGGACAAAAATCACTTTATGGATGGGACCCAGAAGACAAAGGAAGCTGTAAATCAGAGAGGACCTGGGAGAGGAGCATGGGACCCCGCTCATGGTCCTGCCTCCCTTTCAGAATAAGGAAAAGGCCTTGCTCACCCTCTGTAACTTTCATCTCTAGCACTGACGTGGGAGTGCAAGCCTGTATTCCCAATACTCTGAGAGGCTGAAGTAAGAGGATATAAGGTCCCGGGCCACCCTAGGCTAATTAGCAACTGATCAAGTCTGTGTCTCAAACATTTAGAAAGGGACTTGGGATGTAGTTCAGTGCAAAGGCCACAGGTCCAATCCCCAATACTGGAAAATAAATAAGTAAATAAATAATTTTTTAAAAATAAAATAAAGGAGAATAGGAGTCCATGTAAGGGTTGGTGCTTCCTAGGAAGGAGGTTGAAACTGGAGTTCTCCAATGGCCAGTGTGGTGGGCATTTCTGAGGCAGGATAGGCCTGAGTCCCTGACCCCAGGAGTCCTGGATGGGTGGCACACGGGAGCTGGAGACCCCGTGAGAAGCTGGATTGGGCTATGGAGAGCAGCAGCAGTACATTTTGCCAGTCATCTACAGGACACCCCTGGACTCCCCACCACTACCTGTAGCGCCCAACCTGCCTCAGAGCTTGCCTTCCTCACAGAGCCACTTCGGTGGGAAGGGAAGCCACCTGCCCCTCAAGCCACTGCAAGCACATCAGACCCCGCCTCCCACTCAGCACCGTTCCCCTGAGAAACGTAAGCGCCTTTTGGCGAAGGCCTTGTGATGATTCCACCCTTCTCAAAGCAAGAGTGGGGCCTGCCCCAGGATGAAGACAGGAAAGACTCCTGGCAAAACTGCATGTTTCAGCAAGAATAAATGCAAAAGAAGTTGGAAGGAAAGCAGTACTTCCTGTCAGGGGTCCCTTTGTACAATCCTACTCCCTCCTGGGAAGCTCTGGGTTTCAGGACACCCCCAAGGGGGGAATTATCTCAGTGCCCTGAGTATGAAGTAAGAGCTCTGATAAGATACATCGTGTCTGATTTTGCCCAGCATTAGCTCTCCCCTGCGCTCTTCCACATGCATGCCCTCCTTCCCACCCAGACAGCCCCATAGGACAGCCAGGATGCAGGGTGGCCCTGGACACCAAACAGAGGTGAGCACCAGGTGGGAGCTCGGGTCGACCTCCAGTAGGGCCCAGATGGGCTAGGTAAAGAGCAGGCAGCCTCGGCCAAGGAGGAGGGAACTCGTGTGGACTGCCTTCTGCATAGTCCTGATTCTAGCAGGTGATGTTCATGGGATGAGATCCTGTGATTTGGTGGCTTACTGGAGGATCAAAAGGAATGGTTCTTTATCTAGTTTGGTGGAGACAAGAAATAGCAGGGATTGCAGCGTTTTCAGTGGGACACAGGAACATGTGTTCCCAGGGGTCTTAGCCCAAGAAACTCACTGCCTGAGCCAAAGGAACCTGGAGACCCTCTCCCCACTGTGAGCAGCTTCCCCTGACTCATGGCCTCAGCCAGAGCACCTTGCAGTCACTCAGTTAGATGGCTCCTCCCTCTTAGCAGCCAGGGCTAGGACACTAGAGGCCTCATTTCACCAACATTCCTCACCCCGTATGTATTCTCTTGGCCTCCATGCGGACTTCACAGGGATACAGATGCAGTCACTGCCTGTGGAAATGACAGGGCACCTCCTGGAGCAGCCTGCTACCTCCATGGGGGGGGGGGTCTCAAGCAGGGATAGGGGGTGGGCAGAGCACAAATCTGAAGACTAAGCTCCCCAACCCATACCTCCTGAATCCTGTGGTGATGATTCCTAGGACCCTACATAGCCCCAGACTCCAGTGGCCCAGCCAAAGCCAACAGAAATACTTCTCCATGGACAGCCATGCTGGATTCCCCTGTCTTTTCGCTTCTGCTAGGTTCCTGTGGGCTCTGTGTGGCGTTACCCCAGAGGTGGCTGTAACATCACAGTGACCAGGGCCACCACCTTGCCTTCTTGAGTCCTTGTCAGTTGCTCTGAGGCCCGACCTCGTTCATCCACAGTCCCTAGGAGCGGGCCACGCAGGGGTGGGGGCCAGGGGCTCCCCTAACTGCAGAGGCTAGCCTTACACCCTCAGCAACACATGTCCCCCTTTATGGCCGGGGCTTTCTCTCGGTGCTTAAAGGCAACTGTGAAAAGAGCAGGGCTGATTCTGGCTGCCTGGCCGTCTCCTGGCAACAGGCCTGGCAGGAGGTCTTTCTTTCTCCCCCCCAGCCTCCCTTCTCTCCTCCACCACCCCCCTCTTCTTTCTCCCCCCTGTGTCTTGTGTTGTGTATCATTAAAACTTCCCTCCCAGCCACTTTGCAGCCAACAGCCAGACCTTTCTGGGGCTGGTTCCTTTGGGGCAGCTCAGCTGGCCCCAGGGGTGCGGGAGCCACAGGGTCAGTCCCCCACCCCCACCCCTACCCGCTACCCCTCACCCCCCACCCCCCACCCAGGAGGTTTTGTGCTCTGGAGCCAAAGCTTAAACTCAAGCTGGCAACCTTCAGCCCCTCACTACCCCTCCCTTCCAGGACAGCAGTCTCCTCTTGAGTGCTTGGAGCCTTCCAAGGGCACGGCTGGGCACTGCCTGGGGCCTGGACCCAGTATCACCTAGAACGACAAGCTGAAGGCAGGGACAACCACATCAGAGGCCTGCAGCCAGCTCTGGCTCAGTGTCCTGATCTGCTCTGAAAGGGGATGGGGACACAAAGAGTGGTGACCACGGGGATCACAGGGAGGCGGAACACCCAATCACTGTGTGTGGGAACCAGAAGGCCTCCTTATTTGACCAATAGAGTCTAGAAGGACATTGAAAGCCAGAGAAGATAAGTGCCTTGCCCAGAGCCACACAGCAGTCAGGGGAAAGCTGCTCGTAGAATGCTGGGCAGGGAAATGAGAAGCCAGTGGGTAGTTTTGCTGTTTTTGTTTTTCTGTTTTGAGACAGAGCCTTGCTCTGTAGCCCAGGCTGGCTTTGAACTTCCTGTATTCCTGACTCAGCCTCCTGAATATTTGGATTACAGGCATGCAACACCTGGTAGAATTTATACCCTTTTCTGGAAGGAAACAGGTGAGGGTCAATTCTCCTTGTGGGCCCTGAGCTGCCTACTGCTGAAAGAGTATCTGAGGGCTGGGGAGATAGCTTAAGCACCTGCCTGGCAAGCACAGGATCCTGAGTTTGATCCCTGGAACCAAAAATAAATAAATAAGTGTCTGAACCTGGCCTAGCCATTCCAAGACCCTCTCTCCCACTCTACCCTACACCTACAGAAGTCCCTGGCAGGCCAAGAGCAAAAGAGCGACCCTGCAGCTGGCTCAGCCCCACTGGACAACTGGGAGACAGTTAAGCTCCCATTCTCACCATGGTCACAGAGGCCCAGGTCCCAAGTACTCTGTCTTCCAACACATTCAAAGATGAATGAGAGTTCCCAAATTTCCTATCCAGTATCTCAAGAAGAAATAGAACAACAACAACAACAAAAAATCTAAAGCTGGGCGTGGTGGCACAGGCCTGTAATCCCAGCACTCGGGAGGCTGAGACAGGAGGATTGTTGTGAGTTCGAGACCAGCCTGAGCTACAAAGTGAGTTTAAGGCCAGCCTGTACTGCATAGTGAGACCCTGTCTCAAAAAGACAAAAAAAAAAGAAGAAGAAATAGAAATGTTTGGATACATCGGGGTGATTCCAGGTACAGCACTGAGACCCCCAGTTCCAACCGCTTCAGGCCCCTGGCCAGCTAAGATGTACTGGTGGCATGGGCTGGCACACTAGGGCATCCTGGCCACAATCGCTCAAGCCTGTTGGGCCCTGTCAGAGGGCTTCAGATCCCAGGAACTTCTGTGCTACCTTCACTTGCCAGCTGCCATGATATGTTTTGCTATTGACTGCTACTTTTTCTTTTTTCACCCCAGTGGAACCAGGGATTGAACTCAGGCCTTTGCTTTGCCACACAAGCACTTATTCTGCTGAGCTATCTCCGTGGCCCCATATTTACTGCAACTTCTTAAGACTTGTATTATAAGTTGGTTTGTTCAGTATTATTACCTTTACTTGAAAAGGAAGCATCAGTTCATTATGATCCCCCCCCCACTTGATTTCACCTAACCAGATACCATTGCTCCCCAAGTCTCTGAGTATATCACATAGGAAGGCATCTTAGTAAGGGGTTAGAGAGGTGCTGAAGTCATTGTAGCCCCAGACTTTCTCTTTGGCAGTACTCGTGGAGAAGGGTGAATGAATAGGGAATATGAGCAAGGAGTGTTCTCACTACATGTGGCTTCACAGTCACCCAACACCATGCTTCGTCTTTCGAGGTACCTGTAGTCCTCTCCAGCTACCAGATTAAGTTTTTTTTTTTTTTTTTTTCAGCATCCAGGATTGAATTCGGGATCTTGTGCTTGCCAGGCAGGCACTTACACTGTTGAGCTGTATCCTTGGCTCTCTAGCTACCAGAAAACAACATTAACCAGAGAATTGTTCTTAAATTCCAACATTTGGCCAAAGTATATCTGTTTTTCTTTTCTTTTCTTTTCTTTTTTTTTTTTTCTTTTTTTTTGGTGGTACCAGGGATTGAACTCAGGACCTTGTGCTTCGGGGTTGCATCCTGATTGGGGGCCCAGTGAAGGAGGCTTAAGATGCAAGGGCCAGGAGAGGCTGGAAGGAGCCATCTGAGCTGCGGCTTTCCTTCTTTCTCTTGCTCATAATTCACATACCATAGTATTCGCTATTTTAATTTTTCTTTTATTTTATGAAAAATTAAAACAAAATTTCAGTATCTTCAAATTAATTACTTCGAGAACAAGACATGAATCAAAAAGTCTTACAAAAAAGAAATAAACAGGGGCCAGGGAGATGGCTCAGTAGAATAAGCGCTTCCCTGGTAAGTGCAAGAGCCCGAGTTCAATCCCTGGTTCTGTGGAAAAAAAACAACAGATAACAAAAGTAACATTTTCTTTCCAGTGATCTAAGACACTAATAGTATAAATGGAACAAATTAGCACATATATTAAAACATTTTTGAAACAATGAAATATGTAATTTGGGGAAATATCTGAACTTCTCCCTACTTTCTATTTTTCCTATTTATCTCAGTGCTATTTTGCTCTTTGTGTGTGTGTGTGTGTTGTTTCTCATATAATAACATAAACTAATATTTGAGCTTATATGTCTGTAAATGCATAATCATATTTATAGTAGCATAATTTTTAATTTTTATTATCTATTTATTAATTTTTGAGACAGGGTTTCACTATGCAGTTCAGGTTGGCCTTGGACTCACTTCTGTAGAACCCAGGCTGGTCTTGAACTTTCAGAGATCCTCCTGGTTCAACCTCCCTGGTTCAACGTTCTGGGATTACAAGTGTGCAATGCCATTTTGGGTTTCAAGATGGTGTGCCTGGGGAACCAGGCTAAGACTGCAAGGGGTCAGGGATTGAACTCAGGTCCTTGTGCTTGCCAGGTACGGCTGATGCCTCTGAGCTATTTCTCCAGCCTCAGTAGCACAGTTTTATACTAGCTAGACCTTGAAAACAGCGTATGTGTCCACCAACAGATGAATAGATAAGGAAAATGTAGTATTTATACATAACAGAGTACTATTCTGCCATAAATAGGATAAACTTGAGGCAATCATAAATAAATGGTTGCAATTTGAGACCATAATGTTAAATGAAATAAGTCAGACACAAATTTCACTGCTTTAAAGTGCACAATTAAAAAAAAACAAAAAAAAGGTTAAGGGGCTGGGGAAATGGCTCAGTGGAATTAGCACTTCCCTGTCAAGCACAAGGGCCTGAGTTCAATCCCCAGTTCCGCCAGAAAATAAAATAAAATAAAATAAAATAAAGTGCACAATTGAGGGCCCAGGGAGAAGGTTCAGTAGAATAAGCACCTGCTTGATAAGCGCAAGGGCCTGAGTTCAATCCCTGGTTCTGCCAAAATAAATAAATAAATAAAATGCACAATTGAATAATGCTTAGTATATTAAAATTATGGATAACCACAACTGTCTAATTGCTAAACATGCCGGGCTTGGTGGCGCATGCCTGTAATCCCAGCACTCGGGAGGCTGAGACAGGAGGATTGTTGTGAGTTCGAGACCAGCCTGAGCTACAAAGTGAGCTTAAGGCCAGCCTGAACTGTATAGTGAGACCCTGTCTCAAAAAGACAAAAAAAAAAAAAAAAAAAAAAAAAAAAAAATTTGCTAAACATTTTCATCACACTGAGATACCTTTTATCCCTTAATGGCAGAGCTGCCGCTTCTTAGGGGAATACAAAAAGCAGCAACAGGCAGACTATGTTCTGGGTTCTCTGTAATCCTAACCTCAGCTTTATACCCCTGCCATTGCTCCTGCCTTCTGCCGACAACCCAGTGAGGCTGCCAGCTTCGGGATCCAGCTGCAACCTCACTCCACTCCGTCTAAACTCCTAGTCAAGAAGAAGAGGCTCTGCTCCTCACTGGCCCTTAAACTAAAGCAACTCTGCTTGTAAATCAATCAGCAATATTCAGTCCAATTGCCCTGTCTCAGACACTATGGGCAAGGAGGATACAGACACCACCTAGGCGGTCTTCGGCTGCAAGGAAGAGCCTCCAGCAGCCCACATCAGCAGTGTATTGCCCTGTCACAGAAGGTGGAAGGCAGGACTCCTTGAGGGAATTCAAGTCTCAGGGATGGATCCCAGGAGCCCCAGAGCCTTTCCTCCTCTGCTGTGTCTGCCTCTGCTTTGTCTCAGGCAGCTTTCCTCACAGTCACAGGTGGCTGCTCAGCTCCAGACACATCCCACCCAGATATGACACTGCCCCCCAAAAAACTGTCCAAAAGCAGGAGAAAGGGATATCTCTTACTGTATGTCTTATTTCCCCCCAATCCTAAGGATTGAACTCAGGGGCATTCTATCATTGAGCTACGCTCCTGCCTTTTTAAAATTTTTTATTTTGAGACAGGGTCTCGTTATGCACTTCTGGCTGGCATTTAGTTCACTTTGGAGCCCAAGTTGGCCTTGAACTCACAGCCATTCTCTTACTTCAGCCTGAGTGCTAAGATTACAGAAGTGTGCAACCATACCCAGCATTTTGTCTTTTTTTTTTTTTTGGCAGAACTGCGGATTGAACTCAGGCCCTTGCGCTTGCCAGGGAAGCACTTATTCTACTGAGCCATCTCCCCAGCCCATGCATTTTGTCTTTTTTAAGGAACAACAAAATGATCTCTTCCCAGAAATCATCTCACATCCTCCTGCTGACCCATCCTGCTGAGGAGAATGGGTCCCCATGACTGGCATGGATCAATCATTTCTTTTGAGCCAGGTGGGAGAAAGATAGAAATCAGAGCACCCCGAGGGCCCCTGTTAGCCTGGAGGAAGGGGCCATGAGCTAAGCGGGTGACACTGCAAGCTAAGTAAAGCCACTGTCCTCCTGAGGCTCAAGGAGAGGCACTGACAGCCACAGACAAATGAGAGGGAAGACTCCCCATCCTCAGCTCACCCAAGCACTGTTCCAGGTGAAGCAGGCATCATTCCGCTGGACAGGTAACAGCAGCTTTTTTTTTTTTTTTTTTTTTTAACAGCAGCTTTTGAGGCAATACTATGACACTTGTTTTGCAGGTGAGGGAACGGACTCAGAGAGAGCAGGCAACACAGCCACTGCCGCCCACTTAGGAGGCAGGGCCAGAATCCCCAGGCACAGGAGCTGGGCTCTAAGGCAACCATTCCAAAGAGCTTCTCCCAAGGCAGAAGGATGAAACCTCATTCAGACTCACCTGGAAGCCAAGAAAAAGAGCACAGGTCAGGCCACCAGCAGGAGGGCAACACTGCCTGCCTGCCCCCACCCATGCAGTCACATGCCTGCTCAGATGAGGCAGCTCTGAGCCCTTGCCAGCCCCTGGGGTGCCACCCGCCTGGGCAGGGACTTGGGATCCAGGCCCACAGCTAGCCCACCCTGACCTTCCAGCAGGAGCTGCTTCTGGTGGTGCTGACCTGTGGGAAGGATAATTAGATGCCAGAGTGCCGGAAGGTGCAAATTAGGGCATAAGTGGAAAATTTCTACACCACCTCCTGGGATAATCAGGCTTGTTCTATCCTATGTCCCTAACATGGCTCCACCTATGGGTTCCCCCCAAGAAAGATTCTCATTAGGGATGATGGGATGTAGCTCAGTGGCACAACACCTGCCTGGCAAACATGAGGACATGAGCTCGATTCCCAGTACAAAAAGAAAAAAAAAAAAAATTGCCAAAGAAAGACTCTCACAGCTTATATCTCAGGTCATGTCTGGGCTGATTGTCTGATGCATGACTGCCCGACGGATGGCAAGCTCTATTCACTAGTGCTCACCTGGCAAGGGGCTGCAGATACACAAGGTCCCTCATCGAATTCCACACACAGAGAGCGCCTACAATATACCACTGGCAGGCTTGCTGAGGAGGAGGTAGGCTCCTAGAACAGGGGCCTGTCATTCGTTTCTTTTCTGTTTTTTTGGCGGAACCAGGGATTGAACTCAGGCCCTTGCGCTTGCCAAGCAAGTGCTTATTCTACTGAGCCATCTCCCTGGCCCCATTTGTTCTTAGAGATCTGCAAAAGCAAGCCTGCAGGTAATCTTGGAGGGTAATGTGAAACACTGAGACACAGGCATCTGCAGAGGCCAGTCAGGGGTGGGGCCCAGTGTGGATGAAGCTGGAGAAATAAGGGACCAGAAATGGCTCTTGGCCTCTCTTGGGCTGCCACTAGGTCTCCCACTCAGTAGGGAAAAATCCAGGAGTCTGTGTCTTGATCAGGAGACACCGTGTAGCAGCAGCATACACAGCCAGCCTCCAAAAGGGCTATGCTTCTTCAGCCAGGATCTCAGGGAAGTTAGGAACTGGCCTAGGGTAGAGCCCCAAAGACCTCAGGCAGGCCAGCCAAGTGTGGGGGTGGGGCACAGGGCTCAGGAGGCCAGGACAAAGAAAGGAGGAGGAAGCGGCCGAAGAAGAGGGGATGAGAGAGGGGTGGTGTTCAACATGGCAGTGTCTTCCTATCACACTGAAAACCAACTGGTCCCGTCCCATGGAAGGAGGACAGGTATCACCTGAGAGGCAAACGGAGTCCCCCAAACCCTGGTTAGAGTAGTAGGGTAGAGGCAGCTCTAGAGCCCAAGACCTGCTCAAGTTGAGGGTAAAAGAAAGCAGACAGGAAAGCACAGTCCTCGGCCCTGCTTCCCTTCAGCCGGTCATGAACATGGAAGGGACACAATGTGTCTACCTGCTCTAGGTGTTGGGGAAGCCACATTCTGATGGAGTTGAGGTTTCAGAGCCAGAAATAAGAAACTCACAATGAACATATTTGATATGTAAAATGTATGATATTGTGTTGTTGTTACAGACTATTGGAAAAATAGAGCCAAATAAGAGACATAAAGTGCTAGCGTGGGGGAGGGGCGCCTAGCAATGTGGGGGCCTCTCCAAAGGTGAGGTGTTAAGTGGGCCTCCTGCAGGGAGAAGGCTGTTGCCTGAGCAGGGACCACTTAGCACACACTGACTTGGATGAGGCAGAAGAGACCTCACAGAGAACCTCATTCCTCAGCTTGTAGGAGAAGAAAGAAGCTAATATTTCTTACTCACTATTGCAGTCTGATATCCTGTCCATGCTGTTCTCATTTAATGCTGACAACACCTTGTAAGATAGAAAGTCCGACAGGGGCTCAGTCCACTAGAGGAAAGACAGAAGCTGCCAGGGGTGCCCCCATTTCTCTTGTAGCTCCCTCCTTCCTAAAGGACTATAACCCCAAATCTCTTTCCCAAATGCTCTGGAGACCTGGGCTGGCCAAGACAGAAGGAACCGTTGTGACAGGTAGCTGGTGGGCCAGGCCAGGAAAGGCTCTGGCTGAACCTTCGTTGGCAGCCCCTTGCATCTTGGTGGAAGACTAATGGTGTCCAGGGTCCCAGGACTTCTGCAAGGGCTCTGCCCGGTGATTCCTGGACCTGTAAGCCTCAGCCCACCTGAGTCCTGTTTCTGGGGCTGGGCCTCTGAAGGGAGCCACCTGGGTAGAGAGGACACAGGCGTCTGCAGCCATGCATACCTTACTCCAGCTAAATTCCAGGATTGTAGGTAGATTGAGGCCATTCACTCATAAAGACATCTACGTAAGCAGGATCCCTAAAGATCCAGGCAGTTCATACTAAAGGAGCCAGCTCCCTGCTGTCCAGAGCGGCCCAGACAAGGTGGCCTCCCTTACCTGCTAACTGCCAGCCTTACTGTCAGCACCACAGCCAGCACAGGATCTGCTGATTAAATGAGCTCTGGAGCCAATACCTGTGTTCCTTTGTGTGTCTGATTGACATTTAGGGTTCCCCTACTTTGTGCTTATCCAGTGCAGGTCATGAGCTTCTAGTGCATCTAGGAATCTGTCTCTGTGCCATCAAATGGTGCTAGTCATGAAACATCTTTTTTTGTTTTCTTTTGCTTTGTTTTTTGGGGAGTCTCCCTATGTGGCACAGGTTGGCCTCAAGCTCACAGCAATCCTGCCTCAGACTCCTGAGTGCTGGGGCTACAGGAGTGTGCCACCACACATGGCAGCATAAAAGATTTTACCCGTTTATTTTCTGTACCCATCACCCTGGCTATGGCCTCTCTGCTTCCAGGTTGCCCTCTGTTGTTCAGCCTCCTGGTTCCCTCTGGGAGCATGCTTAATATCACTCTGGGAAGAAAGTTGAAAGCCTCTCTGTGTGTACTAGAGGCCTGAGAGCCTCTACCTACTGCCTTCCTGATGTTCCTGCTTGGGTCCTTGCTTTAGGTCCCTGGACCTTCATATTTGCTATTTATTTCTCCCACCTGCAGCAGCTTTTCCCTCTTCCATCTCCTTCCTAGGCTGGCCTCCTTTCCCTGGGTGACCACAGATGGGTGGCCAGTGAGGACCACAGGGGTTTGGCTACCCTAATCTTTGTCTGAGAGATGCCCTGGCAGAAGGTCCAATGGAAGCATCAGAATACACAGCCCCACAAAGAGCACATCAAGGGAACTTTGTAGGGGAGGGTTCAGAGGTGTGGTGGAGCTGAACTAGAGTCCCCATTCCAGGTCTAAGGTCTGACACTGACATATGCCACTCTCCTGCCCCCAAGTCCCCAGCCTTTGCTGCCTTCTCTATCCCCATTCCACTCAGGGTAGTGGCCTCTAGATCCACCAGGCTGACTCCTCACCCCACCTAGCCCAACTGGTTTTGGAACAAACTTAACCCTTTCTCTAGTAAGTGCAGCCTACCCTGAGGTTTGGGTGAGGGTGTTAGGGTGTTGCTATCTGTGACTCGTGGTACAGCAGTGCCTTCTGGGCCCAGGTGGGGACCATTCCTCTGTACCCACTATAAAGAAAGGCAGGCAGGATGAAAAGGATTATGTTCCTATTGAAAGACACTTGGCAAGGAGAGGGAAAAGGCTCATGATACATTTTTTTAAAAATGTATTTAGAAAAAAAAAACGTAAAGCCGGGCGTGGTGGCGCATGCCTGTAATCCCAGCACTAGGGAGGCTGAGGCAGGAGGATTGTTCTGAGTTCGAGACCAGCCTGAGCTACAAAGTGAGCTTAAGGCCAGCCTGAACTGCACAGTGAGACCCTGTCTCAAAAAAGACAAAAAAAAAAAAAAAAAAAAAAAAACATATTTAGTACAGGGTCTACAGGGTCTCATTATGTAGATTGAATGTGTAGTGATACCCCTGTTTTCAGCCTTTCGAGTGTTGGGATTAAAGACAGGTGCCATCACTCTCAGTCTCAGTGGCCATCTGAGCGCACCCCAGGGGTGGGGCCAGCACAGCATGTGGTGTCAGATTTAACCTAGGAGACTCTTGAAATCTGTTGAAGCTTTTGATAAGGAATCTCAGATTGACATTTTAGTTTTGTTTGATGTTTTTTGTTTGATAGAGGGTCTTGCTATGAAGTTCAGACTCTTAGTGATCCCCCTGTCTCAACCTCCTCAGTACCAGGATTACAGGTGAGCATTACCATGCCTGGTTTGGTGGCCTGCACTGTGAGCCCAGGGTTCCAAGGCCAGCACAACATGAGGTACTAGGGATTAAACTCTGGTCCATGCACTTACTAGGCAGGCTCTTAGGCCACTGAGCTATCTCCCCAGCCATGGATAACTTTTAAGTAGGGGAAAATGCCCACAGAGGACACCATTCTCCAGAGTGTCATGCCATCATGCCAGGCCTGTGACAGGTTCTAGCTCCCTTTTCTGCACTTACTCAGCCTCAGCTCTAGGGCCAGTAAACTCTGGGGTTCCACCCTCCTATCCACTTGTTTCCTGCCCACCAAATACCACCTGGCACTGCCCTGTGTTCTAGACTGCCTGAAGAAAGCATCTGGGCCCACAGGCTTTCAGGCAGTGACCAGTTTCGGACATACCAGCTAAGATGGCTTGCTGGTTGTATCTTAGCCAACCCACACCCCACTCAAAGTCGCTAGGAGCTTTTCCCCCACCTCCTAGGGCTGGTACCTGTAGCAGCATGAGGTCCTAAATGACCCCAGGAAGCCATCTAGTCCAGCCTCTCCCTCCCTGGCACACTGAATACACAGCAGTGTCTTGGTGGCCAGGGAAAGAGGCCTGTCTGGCTCTCAGAAAGACCATTAAGGGCTCTTGAACTCTCCAGACCATAGTGCAGGACTTGAGCTTCAACAGCAACCCTGCTTGGAAAGCTACCTGGAAGCCTTCCCCAAGGAGGTCCCAGCAGACCTGATCCAGGGACGGACCTGATCCAGGGACGTGTGGAAGGATCTCTTCTGCAGCACTAGTCTTGGGCTAGCAATGGCAAATCCACAGCCTTTTCTAGGCAAATTAGAACCAGGAAGCTTCAAAATCAGCTCAGTCCCTGAGTAAAATCTCAAGGTGTCTGTCTTGGTGGTCTTTACCAGGTCCCCTGTCCTACAGCAAGTTGAGGGTTTTCCTTGGCCTTTGTTTTTATCCGGAACCCAGGATTGAACTCAGGCCCTTGCACTTGCCAGGCAAGCACTTATTCTACTGAGCTAGCTTCCCAGCCCCTCCTTGACCTTTTTGCTCCTGGGGCTCCTCTATGTCTCTCTTTCCCTGTTTTTCTTTTTTTCCTCGGTAGCTTCAGCTCCTTTACTCAGTACCCCCCACCTTGTCTCTATTTTTGTCTGTTTCTCTACTCTGTCTCTCCCTTTTCTCTCCTTCGCTCCTCTTTCATCTCCCCCTCCACCTCCTCTGGTTGAACACGGGGCTAGGAACGCGGCAGAATCCTCAACAAGCCCAGGCGTCTCTCCGGACCCTTGGTGCCCCCAGGGGCCAGTTTCTTGCTCTTCCCAGCACAGGCTGGGAGAGCGGACCAGCAGGGGCATCGGGTTTTGAGCCACAGGCACCTGTAGCCCAGATTAAAGGCCAGGAATGTCTGGCCCCCTGGCGGGGGACTTCCTCCAGCCATGCCCTCTGCCCCAGGAAGAGCCTGCCACTCCTGGCCTGAGCAAGATTCTGGTGGCCCTTCTGCTGTAATTCCCTGAGCAGGTCCTCACCTCATTCGTGTAGCCCAGGATATGGCTGCTGCAGCGCCCTGGGTGTCTTGTGTAGCTGGGGAGAGGGGTATAGAGAGGCAGCTAGGACCTGGGTAAGACCCTGAGATCTGGCCACAATTTCAGCACCTCTCAGGGCTGAGACCAGAAAGAGAAAAACGGAATGGGGGTGGGGGCGCTACGATTTTCTTTTTCTTTGGGGGAAGTAAGGTGTGTGGATGAGTGTTCTGTCCACACAGGACCCAAGGCTAGCTTGTAGTTCTCAGGTGAGCGAAGGGCCCAGGCCCGGGGGCAGGAGTACTGGCAGTGCGGAAAGTCCTGGAGGCCGGGGCTGCTCCGGGCTGGGCTGCTGCGTTTCATCGGCTCCAAATGGTTCTGTCCCAAGGTCCAACTGGGAACGCGAGCGGAGGGAGCCTCGAGGAGGAGAAAGCGACCAGACTCGGCGAGCAGCATGAGCCGCCGGTGTCAGTTGCAGGAAATGCAAAGGCAGCGGGAGGTCCCGACACCAATCTGATCCCTGACAAAAGATTCCCATGACACCGGTCTCCAGCTCAGGCCCCCGGCGCCGCCCGCGGCCAGACCTGCTGCCTCCGCGGACTCCTCCGCGTACCTCTCCGACCTGGGCCGCGACCTCCTGCGGGCGCGGGAGGCTGGAGGCCGAGAAAGCTCGCGTCTCCAACCGGGTCCCGACCGCCCGCGAGGTTCGATAAGCCTCCCCGAGCTCTGTGCTCGCGATTCGCAGGGTGCAAGCCCCAGGGGGCCTCGGTCCCCCGACGGAAAGGGCGCCACCCACTCGTGCCACGCCACCTGCCGCCACGCGAGCGCCCTCGACCTGGCCGGCGGCTTCGCCCAAGTTTGCGGCGCGATGCCCTCCCCAAGCCCGACCGGAGGCCGGGCGGAGGGCGTGATTGACGGCTCAACTACAGACTCATCTCCTACCTTAGGCCGCGCGCGCTGATTGGCTGCGCGCTGACATCCTCGAGCCCTGCTGCTCCGCGCCGGCTCGCGAGGGGGGCGGCCGCGGGTGGAGGTGCGCTCTGACAACCCGAAAGTCATTTCCAACCTCAAGTGGACTTTGTTCCAACTGTTGGGGGCGTCGCTCCCCCTCTTCATGGTCGCGGGCAAACTTCCTCCTCGGCGCCGCTTCTAATGGAGCCCCACCTGCTCGGGCTGCTCCTCGGCCTCCTGCTCGGTGGCACCGGGGTCCTCGCCGGCTACCCAATTTGGTGGTAAGACTCGCTCCCGCCTGCCCGGCCCGTGCCCGCCGCGCCGGGAGGTGGGGTCGCCGGCCGCGAGGGCCGCGGCGGGCCGGGCCCCGTCCCCCTTGCGCCCCAGCCCCCCGCCGCCCACCCTCCTGGATTTGCTGCCGGTGTCGCCTTCAGAATTCAACTCCTGGCTTCTTGGATAATCACCATTTTCCCTGCTCCCCGCCGCAGAGGCGGGAAGACTTTCCCCTGCTTGGAAGGTCTCCCATTCGGGATCCGAGTCCTCCACCCATCCCAATGTGGGGTCCCCGAAGACCCTCTGTGTGATTGCAGTTGGGTTTCTGGAAACCCAGCGCTGTCCCTGGGGCCCAGCCACTCCTCTTCTCCATTTTGGGGTCTTCATGGCAAAACCATCCTGCTCCTGCATTGCCACCCCACCTCCGCGGCGCCTCGGTCAGATTTCCCCACAATGCTCCCCTTTGCCTTCGTATTTCAGACCCCAAAGGCTCCAGGGACCCCTAGGGCAGGGCAGTGGGGGGTTTCATCAGATTTCCCGGACTCTGCTCTAGATTAATTTTGAGCCTCTGGAGTGAATATGAAATTTGCTGATGCGAGGTGCCATTGAATTCGGTTGTATTCATTTCTTGCTTGTCCATCCGGGCGGAGGGGGGGCTCCTTGAAAATGTAGTTGTTTGGGAGGGGTGGGCTTGTTGTTCTTTGACCAAAATCCCAGTTCTCCGTGTCACATTCGTTTCTTTTGGAAAACCGAGGACCGAAGAGAAAGGGAGAGGGAAAAGGGAATTCTGTTCCTGAGAAATGCGGATACAAAAGACATTTTAGTAAATAAGGCTAGGAACCCAGGCGCTGTGCTTGTGAGGCTGCTAGCGTGGGGAGGTACCGACTGGGGAATAAGCAGCCCTTTGGGAGCCCCAGCTCCAGAGAGTCCCCTTATTTTTCAAGAGCCCGATTGCAACCCCCCTCCCCCCGCAGGTCCCGGGGGCCAGCCAGGAAGACACACTGGAACCAGTTCTCTAAATTACACCCCGCCTTTCCCCAGCCTCCAGCCCCCTGCATTCCGGAAAACTTTAATTAAAGAATCTTCCCCTCCTGGACGTAGGAGAGCCGGGCCTGGGGGTGGGAGGTGAGGAGGAGAAGGAATTTGGGATCTGTAGTGAGAGGGGGCTGTGGCCCTGGGTGAAAGTCAGAAGTGGCTTCTTGTCCCCATTCTCCTGCTTGCCACTGCGAGCCTGGGAGGGGAACCACGGCAGCAAAATTTGGGGGCCACACCCTGAGGCTCTCTCCAGTTGTTTGATGGGTGGCAGCATCTGTGTCTAGGTGTTTAGGGGGTTCCTGAGATAGAGGGATGGGTGGGAGCACGGCTAGCTCAAAGGTCTTGCTGAAAGGTCCTGAGAGTCGATCCCAGAATGATCCAGCTTTCCCCTGCCCATGCCCCAGGACTGGCCTGAGGCCTCCTGCACATAAAGAAGCCTATGGTGTGCTGGCAGGGGCAGCCAGGAACCCCCGAGCAGAGTGCGGCCAGTTTGGGGAAGACTGCCCCACTGGCCACTCCTGACCTGCTCTCTATCCCAGGGCTGAGGCCAGTTCTATTTGGTGTCTTCTTTGCCTTCTTGGTAGTCCAAGCAGTAGGAAGAGAAAGCATGAGGTGGCAGGGACAGAAGACAGCCACTTCCTGCCCATTGGCCTGGAGGAGGCACATGCTGGGATAGTGCCTGTGGCAGGTGGTGGTTGTTGGTGGGGTCTGTGTGTAATGTCTGGGAAACATCTAGATAAGATCCACTGAGTAGGGAGAAACACTGGGAAAATGTAGAAAGCTGAGATATTACACACATAATACTACATATTGGGGGGCTTTGGGGGACAGGGATACGTACGGCTTTGTTTGCTCTAAGGAGAGACCTCAGTGTGTGTGTGTGTGTGTGTGTGTGTGTGTGTGTGTGTGTGTGTGTTCTGGTTCTGTGACCCTAACAGCTGTATCTGCGCTGGTGTGCCTCTAGGCAGAGTGCCTGAGACTGTGCAGGTGGGATGTACCTGGAGACTCAAAGCCTTTGGCAAGGTGTGCTATGTCTCTGCACACCATGTCAGCAAGTGGACAATTCTGTTATGTGGTGTGTGTGAGAGCAAGGGAGGGGGGAAAAGAAGTCTAAAAACTAGAAGTACCTTTGCCCATGGAAAGGTCTGTGCCTGTTTCTGCTTGTGACGTTTGTGTGACTGTTAGTGACTGGGCATGTGAGTGTGGTGTCTGTGTGTGTGCGCATGTCTTCATGACAGTGTAGGGGAAAGCCCCATGGATGTCTTTGTGCATGGTATCGGTGCTCATGCCATGACCTGATTGTGCTTCTCAAGTGTGAACCTCATGTCCCTGCTATGTGCAGTCTGTGTTCAGCTTGCTGTGGCCCAGAAGTCTCAAGAGGTAGCTGCAAGGCAGGCACCCTGACCTGGGATCCCAGGCTGGTGTTCCTTGGGATGAGTTTACCTTGTCTGCTTGAGGACTGGGATCGTTTTTCTTAGGTCTTAGAGCTAGGATGTTAGGTGGGTCAAAGTCTCAGGACTGGATGGTAAATGGATCTTAGATTCCTGATATCCCTCTACCTCCCCATGCGGGCTGACTTCAGTCCTTTAGCCTCTGAGCCCAGCTTGTCTACTTCTTTGGCTTACCCAGCTCATACATTCCCCAGGAGGGACTAGTAAGGAAAATATTTCAGCCAAAATTTTTCTGTTCAGACCCCCATCAAGGAAGGGCCCCATCCCAGCAGCCTGACTGCGAGAAGATGGAACAGAAGGAAGATGTGAGGGGGCAGTGTGGCCTAGGGCCTGCCAGACAGGTGACCATGCAGCTTGGCAATGAGCCAAGGTACATGGGCAGCAACCTTGATTTCTAGAACTCTCCATGTCAGTTGTAGTCTAGGGCTCTTGGTGGAGAAACTTCTTTTGCTTGAGGTAAAAGGAACTTAGCTTCCTCAGGCCTAGCTTAGAAGCTGCTGTGTTCCTGAGCAGATGTCCTAAAGAAAGAGGCCCGTGCTGAGTGGAAGTTACAGCTCAGCCTGATGCTATATGTCTAAGGACCCATCTCTCTGGTCCTTTATCCTCACCTTTCACTCAGGACCTGCCTTTTTTTTTTTTTTTGCCCTGCCTTATACCTTGGGTGAAAGTGTTTCACTGAGGTCATGGACAGTGAGCTAGGGAATACGACCTGAGATTGGAACCAGGTTGGTGGCAGAGAGCCTACCTGGCAAAACATGAGGTCCTGAGTTCAACTCCTGATACAAAACAAAACAAAGCAAAAACAGAAATCGTGGTTTACCACCCTGGGACCCATCTTCCAACTGGAGAGCCCTGAGTCTTTAAGCCCTGCCTCAGTTTCCCCCGTGTACTTCTGCCTTCTCCCACTCACTCCTCCCTGTATCCATCTCTTCTAGACCTGTGAACATGTTCAGTCAAACCCCATGAGGGTCAGTAGGCTGGGCCCAGGGAGCACCTGGAGACTGCGGGGGAGGAAGGCCCCAGGCCAGGTGTTAACACTTGTAACAGGCAGGAATTACAGCTGGCTGGGACCGGGGCTGGGGCTGATCCCACAGACAGACAGATGAGCTGATACAGGAATGGATGGCCAGGCTTTAGCAGGGTGGTCTTCCTTCCAGGGCAAGCCTTGCCCCTAGGGGACGTGGCAGGGAAGTAAGGATAGGTCTTTCTGATATACGGGAGTTCATGGCCCACCTGCTCACCCCACCCTCTGTGAGCTGGGGTTTGGGTCCACAGGAAACATAATTGGTGGCTGATTTGGTGGTATTCTTCTGGTGAGATCACATTTTACTTTAAAAGAAAACAGACAGAAACAGGCCCACAGTTTTAGTAGTATCAGGAAGTATGTCCTTGGAAGAATGTGCTTTAATATATGGGATAAGGTAGCTAGGAAGGGGCAGTTGTCAAAGTTCTCCCAGAACCTCAGAGCATTTTTACCAGGGGCACAGAGGCAGGAGGGGCCAAGAGGTGAGTGCTGAGTGGAGTCTGGACCCTGGTGAGCACCCCTTGAGGGCTGAGGCCCCAGAGTGTCTTTCCTGTCTTCCTTATGTAGAGGTCATATGGGGCAGGGGCTTCTGCAGCTATTTGTCATACAGATCCAGACAACCCTCCCAGTCCAGCGTCACTGAAAAAGGTGCAGGCTGTCACTGAAAAAGGTGCAGGCTCCGAGGCAGAAGAGGCTAAAGAGTAGATTCAGCCAAGTAAACATCTTGGCTTCACTGGCCTCAGAGCTCAACACTAATTGGGTATGTGGTATCTAGGCAGACCTGGAGTTGAAGTGCCCCAGAAAGGAGCGGGGACAGGGAGCTGTGACCCTGGGGTTTTCTCTAGACCGAGAAGACATCTCTGCTGGAAGAGGTCTGGGCAGGAGACAAGGAGTCTGGAGTCAGGGCACACAAGTGACTTTTCTTAGAGGAAGATACAGCTAATAGATTGTACCTATTACAGAGTGAGTGAGGAAGAAGGGGAGGGGGAGGCATTGAGGAACCTTGTCCCTACCCTGATGTTTTCTCCCAAAGCTTCCCCTCTAACTGGTAGAGGTGTGCCCCAGTTAAAGGTGGGGCCACCTTATATTACATCTATACATTCATGGCGTCTTTGTGCTGGATATGGTTCACACTAGCAGTGGAAAAGTCCTGTGTTTGAGTTCTGAGTTTCCCACCAAGTGGCTGGCACCCGGGATGAATATCTACCTGCAGGGGTTCACTTTCCTTGACCACGCTGAGATGTCCTTTCTGTCTCCCTGAGTCACAGAGCTATGGGAGGGAGTCGTTGTGAAGCATGAGCATGTGCACTCGGACAGTGCACCCCTGTGTCTCTCACTATACCCCTATTTGACCCAGATCCTGGAGCTGGTCGCTAGCTCATACTTACAGCCTCACCTCAAACACCCCACTCCTCTGTTTGCATTAGGGCAGAGTAAACGCTCCAAGCCTGATTTTCCCTATCTATAAAATGAGTATAGTGATTGCCTCTACCTCCCTGGGTTGCAAAACTACATAAAGCACTTAGATTGAGCCTGGTACACAGGAAGTGTTATGTATAGGTTAGATATTTTTTTCACCACCTTTCTGCAAACTATTGCTTATTGAAGTCCAGGATACAAACTTGTCTCTTCCAAGGAGCCTTCCTAGACTGGCCCGCCTGACTGTTTTCAAGTGTTCCTCAGATCCAGCTTGCCCTTAGTGCTTGGCGGAAGAACCACAGGCTTTCACTTCATTCTTAAGTTGGAGAAGGTAAGCCAGGCTGCTTTCCTCAGCTCTTTCCCCAGGAAGGGAAGGGGCAGAGTGAAAAACACACTGGAGGCTCCCGGAGTCCTCCCCCACCCCACAGGCAGCCTGACTTTCTAGCAGCCATTGCCATTTCCAGCTGGGGCCTGAAGCCCCCTGAGGCTGGGCCAGGAGGGTGGGGAGGCAGGTTCCCAGGGGGGGGGGCACCTGGGCAGCACCAATAGCAGCGAGCAAAGAAGTTGCTGCTCCAGGAGCGGGAGCCGAGGGATGATTCAGAAGGTGATTTATAGACGGAAGGCAGAAAGCTTGGCTCCTGGCAGAAGCCTGCTGCTTAATTACATTCTTTGGGGGTGGAGGTGTGTGTGGGGCAGCAGCAGAGGAGAGACTTCCACCTCCTTCCACCTCCCATCCAGGCCTGTCCCTGTGCTGTTCTTGTTCCCACCAAGGTCTCTTTCCCCTGTTGTCCCAAAGAGAAGCCCCTGTTCCTAGCCAGAGGCTCTGGGTGGAGAAGGTGTCAGGAGGGTGGAGGCCTTCTGGGTGATGCTGGGGCGAGCACTGGGTCTCCGCACTGCTTCTGGGCAGGTGAGTTGCCAACGCAGCCAGGCAGAGGGCTGCCGGAGTCCCCCGAGAACGGCCCTTTATCCTGCTGCTGCCTCTGAGGATTTCCCTTCATGGCCCCACTTTTCTGTTGCTCTGCTCTCAGTGGACTACAGGGACTGGACATCAGTTCCCCTGCTTGAAGGCTAAGCCCCAAGTCTTTGGTGCTAGGTGTGCCACGTGAGTGCAGTGGCTCCCTTGGCCTACAGCGGCTCTGCCAGGCAGAGTCAGGCCTGTCACTATGTGTACGCTTCCCGTACTGACACGGACCAAGGGAGTGATGGTGCTTTTTGATTCTCATGCCACCTGCACTGTGCTGTGAAACTTAAAGCTTCACTTCTGTGTCTGGAAAGGTGTGGGGTGCACAGGAGTAAGGTGGCTGGGGCTGCTGGTATCAGTTTGTCTGTTTGCAGCTTGGTTAGTACAGCAGGAGTTGGCAGGGGTCAGAATGGGGACACTAGACAGTTCTCTGGTTCCCCCTGAGGCAGGCCTTCTCAAAATGGCCTCATTATGTGTGTGGAGTAAATTCCAGAAATGTCAGGCACACCCATATGTCTCCAGGAAAGATGGGGACCCAGAAGTATGCTGGGGACGAAAGGGGGCTGCCTAAGGGGTGGAGATTTCTAGGCAGGGAGTCGGGACCTTAGACCTAGTTCTGCCACCAGTTGTGGAATATTAGGCAACTTCCAGGCACCCTGGCCTTGTGAAAGAGATTTAGACCTCCCCACTGAGACTCCAGATCTCAGCCCCAGAGGCTGGGTTGTGTGGTTCTGGCTCAGTTCCCCCAGCCTTTGGGAGTACCTGTGCCAGGGGAGGGAGTCGCTGAGCACAGGTGGGTAATGCACACCAAGTTCCCAACCTCTCCAGGCCTCTGTTGCTCCTTTGAGAACTGAACAGGAATAACCTCCCCTCCTTCCCAGCAGGAGTAAGAGATTCAGGGGGAAAATCTGTTTGAAAGCACCCGGAGGAGGGTCAGTTCTTTTCAGAGAAGTTAACCATCACTGCTGATCCTAGAAGAGAGGTCACTGGTCCCTGCCCAGAGAAGGTGCTAAGAAAGCTTCCATGGACCCATCTAAGCCTCTGAGCTTGAAGAGTTGGTTTTTTAGCAGCAGAGGGTTGGACCTGGGAGTTCTCTGTTCCTCCCTGAGGGGGTCTTAGGGCTGGATAGTGAGCTCCCTGCAGGAATGGAGCAGAGGCATCAAGTTTGAGAGTGGGCTGGGGCTGGGGTCCTCCTACTTAATCCAGAGCCCACAGACCTGATCTGGCTAAGCCTGGCAGGAAGTGGGATTTCAAGCCAGGGACGTGGTGGGAGACACAGGTAGCATGGAGGGTGAGGTGAAGGGTATCTCCAAGACCTGTGGGCATCAGGGGATCTTAATGGCCTGAATAAGGCCCAACAAAGTCAGACGGGGGTCTGGCCATTTCTTCCAGCTGGGCTGGAAAGACAGTGACAGAGTGTGCAGCTGTGTGTTGGTGAGGGGTTTGGGAGCAATCAGACCCAGGCCCAGGTCCAACAAGAGTGCTGTTCTTCAAAACCTGCCCTTGGGCATTGCCCACTTATTTGCCAGAGCTAGCTGGGTAGGGAGGAAAAGCAAGCAGGGCCCATTAAGAATGCAAATGGGAGTCTGTTGCTATGTGAGTGAGCAAGTGCTATGCTCCCTAGCCAGTTCTACTTATATTTATTTATTTGATACAGGGTCTCACTATGCAGTTCAGACTCATAGTGATCCTCCTGTCTCAGCCTCCCCAGCCCTGAGATTACAGGTATGTGCCACCACACCCAGTTTTGAGGCAGGCACAGCCTGCAGTACTTGGAATTGAACTCAGGTCCTTGAACTTGCCAGGCAGAGACTTAGACAGCTAAGCTATCTCCCTGCCAGCTCTAAAACAAGAATTTCAGAGGGAGCCATTCCCCTGCTCTAAAACCTCTGGCTCCCTACTTTCTGTCTGGCACTGAGGCTCTTACGATTTTTCCTCTATCTTCCTATTTATTTGTGTCTTTCCTAACCCCTCCTAAGTCCCCCAATATCTGACCTTTGAACATGTGTCCTTGTCCTCATTGGCTCAGGTCATGTGATTATGAGAACCTTGACTTGCACGTGCCTCTGTCCCCGAAGCTGTGATATCTTTGTTCTGTGATCTCAGTTTGCCTGTGTCTCCCGTCCCAGGTCCATCTACAGGTGTTTTCTGTTTGTGTATTACTTATTTTCCACATTCGCAAGCTCACGCTGCAGTTGGGTGTCCATGGTTTTAGTTTGGGCACTTCAGGTGGCAGGACTATTTACCAGGGCCATCAGCACTATTTACCAGGTTCCACCCCCACTTGTACCTGCATTACTAGACCCACCCTTAAGGCAGCCTGAGCCAGCCAAAAATAGAAAAAAATCATTCTCACCTTAGCTGCTTGGGTAAATGCATAGGATTGAGGTTCAATTTCCAGCTCCAGAAGCTGTACCAGGCCTACCCTTAAGGCAGCCTGAAGTAGCCAAAAAAAAAAAAAAAAAAAAAAAAAAGACTCCTTCTACCAGGACCAGGCCACTGTGTTTCTTTACCATGTGCCAAGTGCTGCTTTCCACAGAGATGTCAAGATCTAAACCTAATTCTCCCCATTTCTCCGAGTCCTGTCACACAGCCTGCACACAGTGGAGGGCCTGTGTCAGGCCCTCAGGGTCAAAGGCAACAAGTGCTTGTGTAGTGCCATCATAGCCTGACACATGGAAGGTGACAGATGAGTAATACACAAATAGAAATCCTCAGGCTCAGAAGTGGGCTTTTTGTCTAGCGAAAGAGCTTGCTTATGCATATAGCATCCTGTTCTCCATCGATGGTTTGGAGAGAAATACACTTGAGCATTGCCTTGCAGGGGTGCTGCTTATAAGGCTCTGGGAGCCCCTGAGTTGGAGATATCACCCACCGGTGACAAACCTTCCACGTGTCAGGCTTCGACGGCACCGCATGAGAAATTTGTTGCCTTTGGACTGAGGGCAGGGCGCCCTCAGCCAAATTGCTATTTCCTGGGCCTTAAACAGGACAAAGGTAAAGTAATTGGCCTGTACCATTCCTTCCACCCATAAGCTTCTCGTTGTAATTGGTGCGTTTTGGCTTCTTGGCATATTTTCTCCATCACCTATGTGCCAGAAAACAGGCGGACAGAATCTTCTTTTTTATCCAAGTCCAGTTCCTCTTTTATTGTCTCTGATATTGTTAATTTTTCACTCAGCTTTTGCAGCTCGACATCCAGCTTTATTTCTTCCTGAGTGAAATCTTTGCACCTATATTGACCTGAACTTGGTGTGTTTGTCTTCTCCTTTACCTGATCTTGCTTTTCTGTTTTCATTTTGTTATTTAATCTCATGTGTTTTGTGTCATAAACTCCTTGGAGATAGACACCATGCCTCGCAACTGTTGCATTCTCACTGCCTGTCCCATATATAGTAGATGCTTCATAAATATTTGTCACCCCCTCTGTCGGATCCTTTCTGGAAAGAGGCAAGGCATATACAAATTAAAAAGGAAAATAAATGCTACTCTATCAGATTTGACAGATTTGAATTGAGAGAATTACAAATAGGTTCTTTGTTTAAATTTTTCTCTTCTTTCCCTTTTCTTCTTTTTCTCAATCTCTTTTTCTCTTTTTTTGTGGTACTGAGGATCAAATATGGGGCTGTGTATATGCTCAATGTGCATTGTACTGCTGAACTACTGCCCTACCTTTTTCTTTGGAGGGGTGGGATACTAGAAATCAAACTCAGAACCTTGTGCTTGCCACTGCTCTGCTGAGCTATATCCCTGCCCCTCACAGCCCTGTTTTTTTGTTTTTGTTTTTGTTTGCTTTTCATTTTTAGTACAGGGTCTACACACATCGGACTGATAGAGATCTTCCTGTTTTAAGCCTCCCAAGCACTGGGATTACAGGTGTGTGTCACATGCCCCGTCTACAGCTCCATTTTTTTTTTTTTTTTTTTTTTTGCAGGGATTGAATTTAAGCCCTTGCCAAGCACTTATTCTACTGAGCCATCTCCCGAGCCCCTACAGCCTTGTTTTTTAGATCATACTTTGGAGACAGGGCTTCACTAGGTTGCCCATGCTGGACATCCGATCCCCCTCAGTCAGCTTCCCAACACCCACACCCATGGTGCCGGCCTGTAGCTAGCACCAGCCAACCTTGCTGTCAGTGTTCTTCCCCATGTTTTCAGAAACCTCAGCTTCAAGGAGTTGTCTTTTCTTTCTTCCTCAATCTGCTTCTTTCTAGCCTGAACATTGTGTCTAATCTTCCTCCTCAAATTTCTTATTTCTGGTAGATGACAGTGCCTTCCTTCCCCGGGTTTGTGTCACCTCTGGTTCCCCTTCCCTCGCCTTGAACCTTGGCTGGTGCTCTTGCTGCCATTCCACAGGTGATGCAGGCTGCGCCCCACCTCTCCAGCTGGGCTGCTGTGTCCGCATGGACCAGGTCAGGCTGTCAGATGTTGCTATTTAGCAACAGAGGGAGCCGAACCGAAGGCCTTGGGGACAGTCCCAGGGGCCCCCTACTGCCCAGGCTCTTCCCATTAGCAAAGCCCAGAACAGGCTCCAGCTGCGCCTGGGAGGCTCCAAGGGCCATGTTTGGAGCACCAATGTGAGGGCTGTGGCCTGCCTTGTCCACTGAAAGAGGCGGCTGGCCCTGGGCAGCACCCTGGAGAGTACCCATTGTGCTTGTGGCTTTGGCAAGAATGGTGAACCCGAATGGGCTCTCCTCTGCCTTGCCCAAGCTTCTGGGGGCAGCGACGTTGACCTCAGTGCTGTCCCAGAGCTGAGGCAGCTCAGAACATCTGCATCTTTGTCTCCAAGAGCCCAAGCAGATGAGAAGCAAGTAGCAGGCAGGGTAGCATCCAGCCAGGTGTTCATGGTTGCCATGGTGGTGTCCTGAGCACTGAGGAAGATGCTGCATCAGCTCCTCTCCCAGCAGCCGGGAGGCAGGTACTCTTGCTCTCACCTGCTCTACAGGTGAGAAGCTGAGGGGTCCACTCTACCATCCCAGTCTCCGCACGTGGTAGCCCCAGAGCTCCAACCGTGACAAACTGCCAGGCCCCCCACATCCCATCTCAACAGGCAGGAAGTTCTCCTAAGGACTGACTGTAAGCGTTCCTGACTTGGGCCAACCCAGATTCTCACTGATATGAAGAGCACTGTGGACTCCTTTTGCCCTTGAGGACCAGATGCCTCACCTCTCCCTGAGTTTTCCTTCTCCACAGTCTCTTCCAACCAACAAGGTGCTTTAAGTCACTTTTTTTTTTTCCGGAACCAGGGATTGAACTCAGGCCCTTGTGCTTGCCAGACAAGTGCTTTTCTAC
Organism: Ctenomys sociabilis; assembly: GCA_004027165.1. Taxonomy (NCBI): domain Eukaryota; kingdom Metazoa; phylum Chordata; class Mammalia; order Rodentia; family Ctenomyidae; genus Ctenomys; species Ctenomys sociabilis. The sequence goes on from PVKA01025968.1 coordinate 26,021, forward strand.
TGAGCTATCTTCCCGGCTCCAAGTCACTTGTTTTTCCTCTTCCAATGTATCTTGAGCTCACCATCAATTTTTTTTTTTTGTTTATTTTATTTTTTTGCTCTCTTATCACTGAGCGAACTTCCCAGCTCTTTTTATTTTTCATTTTGAGGTAGTTTCACTAAATTGCCCAGGCTGAATTTCAACTTAAGATCTTCCTGATTTAGCTTCCCAAGTAGCTGAGATTATAGGCATGCATCACCTCACCTAGGTCTCTATTGTTTTGCAATTTTTGTTAGCAACAGAACTGCCTTTATTATTTATTTAGTCTTTTTGAGACAGGTCTCGCAATGCAGTTCAGGCTGGCCTTGAGCTCCCTTTGCAGCCCGGGCTGATCTTGAACTCACCCTGATCCTCCTGTCTCAACCTCCCAAATGCTGGGATTATAAGTGTGTACCACCATTATGTCTGGCCCAGAACTGCCTTTAGACCAGGACAAGAGTGGTCCCCCACCCCAGGCCTTTGGATCTAGAGGGCTCTGGTCTTGTTTTAGGGCTGTGGCCCTCCTTAAGGCATAAGGGTCACAGCCCTGTGGTCCTTATCCAGCCTGGCCGTGCTCCTGAGATTTCTTGCCAAGATGGCTACAAGCCTACTACATAACTGTGTCTGGGGTTCGTTCTATCAGTGCAGGTTACATGGGAAGGAAGGCCATTGGCAGGAGATTTGGGGAGAGCTGGAGGTCTGGCCGCGATGTTAGCATGGGCTGGGGTAGGGATAAGCAGTCTGCAGGCACCATCTTCTAGCATATTCTTCAAGAATCTAGATTCCCAGGTATTAAATAAGGAATTTGGCCAAGATAGGAGGATAGGGTGGCTTTGTACTTTTTTTTTTCTTCATACAGGAAAGTACACAACTTGTAAAATTACCAGTCAGTGAGCAACACAATCTTTTATTTCTTAATTTGCTGATCTCACCTGAAACTTTAAAATCTTAGACCCCTGGTGAATGAGCCTCCATTTAATAGCTCTTCCAGGGCTACCCAGAACAGCATCTAAAAGAGGGTCTGCTGCCTCCATCACTGCTGCATTGTCTTCCACAGTTCCCTTAGCAGGTGACATCCTAGCTCACCAGTAGCACTACCAAATCCCTCTTAGCTTCTAGTCACTTTTACTTTGAGGTCCTGTTTTCTTAAACTTGGACCTTGTCTTACACATTCTTTGAGGATCTTCCTCTTGTTTGGTCAGTTTTGTCCTTTTCAGAAGGCCTAATGAGAGGGTATCAGACAACAGATATGACCATGTTGTTCTCTGGTCCTTGGGCTGGGCCTGAGGCTCTGCACCATCTAGCCCTGCTTGACTCTGCCATCTTCCCCTAACTATGTCTCCCCCTTCTGACCTACATTTGCTTGCACTGTAACTGCATAGGCCCTGGGAAACAGTAGTCCAGGGCTCAGCTTCTGATTTTATAGCTGGGTGATCTTAACCACTTTGAGCCTCACTGTTTCTCTATTTAAATTGGGGGTCATGAAGATTAAAGGATACAACCCAAGTGAAATAGACAGGATCTGGCATCTACACAGTGAGTAGATGACTCCCATTTGTCATCATTGATCTTATTGCATTGTTTGTGTTGTACCACTGTACCTTTGTGCACACCCCTGCCTTTTCCAGAAAGGCTCCATGGACTCCAGTCTGCTGTGCAAAGCACAGCTGGAACCTAGACCCCCTCTGCAGCCTGCCCTCAGCACCTGGACCTGCTGAGGCCTCCTGGAGTCTTGCAGAACCAGGTCTCTATCACCTGTACATACTCTACCAAGCATGATACAGAGCATACAGCGGATGCTCAAAGACAGGTCCTGGAAGGACACTGTTCAAAGTCACCCACTAGGCAGAGACCAGTCTCCCTGCCCCTGCTGGGTTTTCACTGTTTGAGGCCCTCTGAGTCCCAGGGAAATAAAACCAGCCCTTAAGTTTTTTTTTTTTTTTTCTTGTGTTTCTAGTTACCTCTTCAGGGGCATCTGTCTTGTCTTTCCAGAAAGGGCAGAGTCTGCTTGTGTCTTTGTACCACTGTGAGCCATGCACACCAACTCTGTCCTGCCCTTCTGTGGGTCATCTGGATGGTGAATCAGGCTCTTTCCCACAAACACTGTGACCTACGCTCAGCTACGAAGCACCTCCCTGACCCTGTAATCTCACCTGAGGGCCAACCCTGAGCTTCCAACCAGTGTGCTAGGAGAGGGGAGGCCCTGGGCCTCACAGCTATGCTATGAATCTCAGATGTACCACTTGCTAGCTCTGGAACTTTCGGTGGTACTTAGAAATATCTGAGTCCCCATTTCTTTCTCCGTAGTGAATGTTGCAACCCCAAGATAGTTATGAGAATGAGATGAAATATTACACAAGGACAGAGTTGAAGGTCAATAAAAAGGGCCATTTGAAGGTCATTCCAGAGCTGTAAGGGTTATCAAATACTCTTCAGGCCTGTCTTTTTTAGAGCTGACAGTTTGAATTTTTTTCTAAACAGAGGGTGCCATGCTTGGGCTAAGCTGTGTATGCTACATGGTTTGTCTTGTTATTACTGGATTTGAAGAGTGAAGACGGGGGTGGGAGACACGTGGCTGTGAGTCAGTGAGGACACTGGCCTGACTTGGCGTCCTGTTCAGCCCAATGCTCACAAAGACCACAGGTTCTTGGGAAAGGAAGGGTAAATCAGACATGGTAGCTTTGGGGATTTTTACTAGAGGTGTGAGGACTGGTCTGAGCAGGTTTAATATGGCTGCAGTGAATGGTTGAGACACTGGTCATTTTAGCCCTGCTAAGACAGTGAGTAAGCCTGGCTGGGGTCAGTGTGTACGTCCATCCTTAGGTGAGACAAACCCACTAACCTACTAAAAAGGGTGTCATCCAGCATGGGGCACCCATCTATAATCCTAGCACCCAGAAGGCCAAAGCAGGAGGACAGAGTGTTCCAGCCCAGGCTGGCAACTTCGAAAGTCTGCCACAAAATAAAAAAATCAAAAGAGTGAGGATTGGGGATGTAGTGCAGTGGTAGAACATCCTGGCTTGGATCCTCAGGATGGGGGAGAAAAGTCTTGTAGTGAAGGAGAGAGAGCATGCAGATCACACGGCTTTTGCATGTCTTATAGACACTGACCATTCTCCTGAACACTGGTGAAAATTTTTTTATTATATAATATTTAACTTGCCAGAGAGTAAACACATCATAGATATAGGGTATAATGACAATAAGACAATCTGGGCCTCCCCACACCCTGCAGAACCAGAATGTCTGCGTCTAGCTGTGGGCTCCTCCCTGTCTCAGCCTGAACTCCCTCCAGGTATGACAGATTTTGCATATTTATTCCATTACTTTAAAATGTCAGTTTCCCCAGATAAGAATGCCTATACTTTTTTTGAGGCAGGGTCTCATTTTGTACCCCAAGATGGCCTGAACCTTGTAATCTTTATTCCTCAGCCTCCCAAGTGTCAGGATTAATGGCCTGAGACATCCTACCTGCTTTATGCTATATTTTTCATTTTGCTTATTTTTAGCATTTTAAAAAATGAATTTATCCTGTGTGCAGTATTCTGTGATTTGCTGTTGTCCCTCTGCGTTGTGTTGGGCTATTGCTGGATGTCACCACCGCAGGTGACAGCCTACTGTTAGACTACACTACACTGTGCTCGTTCCCTCTCTTGTCCATTGACATGAACCTCTCGGTGCCCTTGAAGGAGTTTTTTGTGTGATTCCTACCTTGGAATGGACCCGTGAGCTGCAGGGGATGTGAATGGTGAAGGACTCTCTTCATAAATGAATGCAAACTGTTTTTCAAATAGTGATCCCACCTCTTGCCCATCAGCCTCCACCTACCTGGACAGGACAGCACCAGGAGTTTTCCAAGTCCAGCTCAGCACTGCATTATGCTTTGTGCCCGGCTTCGCTTCTGCTCTGTCCTGGCTCTTCTGTTCAACTTTTGGTCCACATGAGTCTCACAAAGTGTGTCTTGCAACTTCAGTCCTATAAAATCCTGTGAAGAAAGCCCTTGGGGTCAATTTAGAGATTGCTTCTTGCCCTTGGGAGCCTCTTACTATTTGCTGGGCCATTGGAATCTTAGCAGCTTGGAAGAACATCTTAGCAGCTGGGAAGATGCCTATTTTCATTTGTTTAACCTGTTTCTTAATAGTAGCTAACCCAGGAGCCCTTTCTCCCCCCATATATCAGCTATTATCTATTTGGAAAATGTGGCCCAGCTCTGTCCTTTGTCACTTTGTCCTTCTGGTCTTTTATTTCTCCAAAGCCAAAATGTGTTTCCTTCAACTTCTTTTTGAATCTCTCTGTGTGAAGTAGTTCAGTCCAGAGCACCCATCCTAGTAGAGATTTATTATCCAGCTCAATTTCTTCCCTGCCTGCATGGCAGTCAGAAACCCAGGACTACTCAGGCACAGCTTTGTACCCAGGACTTAGGACTTGAGGCTGTCTAGCCAGGATAACAGCATAGTATTTCTGCAAAGTGACCCTTGTCATGCTGGTAGGAGAAATTCCTTTCCCGCATTGGGCTGCCTATCACTTTTTTTCCCTTTGGTATCTGGGATTGAATTCAGGACCTTGCCAGGCAGGCATTTATGCTCCTGAGCTATATCCTGGCCCTATCACTGCTATTTAGGTAGCTGTCACAAAGAGGCTGGGAACTCTGTCAGGTCAGAGGCCACATGACACTTGTGTCTCTGCATCCTATGAGTAAGTGCTCAGTCCTAAGCTGCTAGAAAGAGACACACACGGGACATCTCTCCTGGCATTCCTAGCCGAGGACTGGAGAGTACGTGGCCAAGTCTATAGGCTCTGGATAAGATCCGATTATCTGGGTAACCTGAGCCAGTGTCTGTCTCAGTTTCCCAACCAAATACAGGTGATGATAGCATACTTCCCATATAGGGCTGTTAGAAGGATTGGGGGTAATATATGGAGAGCACATACTACAGTACCCGGCATGCAGGAGGACAGTGGTCTTCAAGTTGCAACCATTTACTGTGCTTCTATGTTCCAGAGGCTGCAATTAAAGCTTCACCTACGTTATTTCAGTTATGCCTTCCTACGGCCTCTCTCAAGTAGGTGAAATTAATATTTTACTGTTAGGAAACAGAGTTTTTCCAACAGGACAGGTGCAGAAGCAAGTCAGCTGGGTCACCGCTGACCCACAGGGACCTGTGCTGCTCACCGCCACCAGGATATCAGCTGGGCTTTCTACTTCTGTCCACCCCTAATTACTCCACTGAATAGAGTCTACATTTTTAATCTTCCACTCATCCCAACCAAATGAAAAGCTGTGGTACGTGTGTGTGTGTGTGTGTGTGTGTGTGTGTGTGTGACCATACAAGTGAGCAAGGAAGAGTTATTTGGGTGGCCAGGGATGACCAGCACCTTCAGGGTAAGTGCAGGAATACGAGAAAGAGGCAAGGCTCTCTGTGAGACAATGCAGCATGTCTCACAGACGTGTGACCTGATAGAGTGGTTGGAGCACTCCCTGCAGTCTGTCTGGTGTCAGTGTCCAAAGCCTGAGCCCCTGGTATAGGGCCCTGTGGGCTGGGAAATGTTTGAAGAGGATACCAGCAGCTGCCTTTGCTCAGGCAGCTTTCCTGGATCAGAAGTAAGCAACTGAGGGTTAGGAACCAAAGAGTAGGGCTTGAGGAGGCCCATCTGACTTGAGACACACCAAGCCAGAATCCCTGTGCCCATGTGCCAGCTTCAGAGACCCCACGGGCCTCCTCCATTAGTGTCAGCCATCCTCTTTCTGAGTGGCTGGCTTTCATTCTAGCACCATCCCAGTTCTGGCCACATAAAAGAAAGGAGTTCAGGGGCACTCACACAGGGCCTGAATATGGAGATAGAGGTTAAGAGATTTGAGATGCAAATGCTGGAGGCTGTTCCTGGTGGAGCAAAGATGACAGGCTTCAGGTGAGGGGAGGGGCAGTGACTCAGCACCTGAGGACCGGACACAAGGTCCAAGAGGGGTGAAGGTAAGTAGGTAGGTATCCCACCAGGTGGGCCAAACCTAGTGCACAAATCAGAAATCTAAGTGAAGCTTAGGCAGGGAGTCTGTCTCAGAATAAAAACTGAAAAGGGCTGAGGTTGTAGCTCACTGGTAGAGTGCCCTGGGTTCCATCCTCAGTACCACCAGAAGAAAAAATAACACTGAACAATAACAAAAAAAGATAGCCTAGCAGCTTTCTCAAGGCAAAAAGATTCGTGAACCATAGCAACCGTGGAATTGGGGAGAAGAAAATACAGTCTGAAAAAAGGAAGGAACTCCTGAGACTGTGCAGATT
>PVKA01025969.1:0-32306 GCA_004027165.1 Ctenomys sociabilis
AGCACTTCAGAAGCTGAGAAAGGAGAATGACTGTGAGTATGAGGCCAGCCTGAACTACACAGTGAAACTTTCTCAAAAAAGACCACAGGGGCTGAGGAGATGGCTCAGTGGAATAAGTGCTTCCCTGGCAAGCACAAGGGCCTGAATTCAATCCCCGGTTCCGCCAAAAAAAAAAAACACAGCTAGAGGAGAGGAACTTATTAAATACCTGCCATCACAAGGCTAGTGGGTGATCAGTGAAGTATAGTACCCAGTGCCCCAAGAGGAAGGACTTGGCATGTTTTTGCAAAAGCCAGGAAGCAGATTCTGGCAAAGCCTATGAGCCGTGTTGTACCAGTAAGAGACTCGTTTCCTAAGTGAGCAGCTGGCATCTAATGCAGGGCTTCTCACAGTACAACCCAGTTGCTGAAGGCTGGGGAATGTGATGGAGGTCTCTGCAGCATCTCATTTAGCTGGCCCTGGGGACTTGGATTGAAGGAGCAGGAAGGAGCCCAGCCTTTGAGCTTAGTCTGGAGAAAATGCAGCGTCATGCTGAGCCTGCACAAAGCCTGTGGGACTGCAGAGGGAGTTGGCACAGATGCATACTTGTGCGTGTGCATTCCATGCTGTGCTAATTAGCTCGTGGACATGGGTCCAGGCTCAGGAATGAGTGTTACTCATTGCGGTGTCTCTGTGCATGGCACACTGCCTTACGTTTGTCCATCCTGGCACAGGGCCATTACTGAAAGAGTGAGGCACCCTCTAGCACTCAACGCCAGCCAGGCTCTTGGGCAGAGGAGGCAGTGTCTGTGCACGTTAAAACTTAGTTTTCTGGACTCTGCCTCAGACCTGCTGCCTCAGATTCTGGGTGGCTGGACCAGGCAGTGTGCTTTGGCCTCTCAGGTGCTTGAGTGGGGGTCTGTGAGCGCCAGGGGAACGATCTGTCCCCCTCCCCACTGCACTGGGCAGAGGCTCTGCTCAGCTTGGTAGTCTAACAAAGTGGGTCAGAAGCAGAAAGAGGAAACTGAAATTTGGTTTCATGCTAGGAATGGGCAAACAGAAGTTTGCATTGCTTTTTTGCTGAGTAATTGTAGAGGAAACTTGCTTTTTGCCCACTTAAATCAGGTAATTGGTTTTTATTTGTATATATTTGCAGTAGGTAATGATTACACTGTTGCGGGGAGTTGGCAGAGGTCCAGAACCCATCCCAGTTCTTTCTGCATCCTGGTGCCCCACCCCATCTCTTGGTCACCTTGCCGTTGCTCTCTGTTTCTGATCCTCTTATTTATTTATTTTTGATTTATTTATTTTTTGGTGGAACTGGGGCCCTTGCGCCATTGAACTCAGCCCTTGCGCTTGCTAGGCAAGCGCTTATTCTACTGAGCCATCTCCCCAGCTCCTGATCCTCTTTTTTTAAGCATGGTAATCTGCACAATAGTTATGCCTGTTACTTGGATCTTCACACTCGCTTACCTCTTTGTGCCAGTGCTGGGTGGCTGTGTGAAGCTCTTGGGTGACTGAGCCCTTTAGGTATGTTTAGATTTACAGCCACAGTAAACACTTGAAAGAAGAAATTAGTAATCTGCATTCCTTCTCTGTACCCTCATAGAATAGCAGGGAATATTTAATGAGCTCAGCTTTCCTGTGCTGGTAGAAAAAGCACTATCGCTCCTTGATGCTAAGTTGCCCGTTCGTTTATGTGATAGCGTGATAGCACAGCTATCACTGGGGTGTTCACATACCTCGTAAGTGTGCTACCACTTTGATCAGTATGTAAAAGTTTTTTCCCCAAGTTGAGTGTGTGTGTGTACCTTGTTCATACACAACACCCTTCAGGGATCAGTGCCTATTAGGAGAAAAATTCAGATGGGTGGGTGGCAGGCAGAGGTGGTCTGAGAGGTGACTTGTGAGAAGAATTCAGAGGCCGCAGGCAAGGGGTTGAAGCTTAAATTCCACAGGGACAGGGACAGGCAGGTGGTGGGCAGCTGGGAGTCATGGAGCCCAGGCTGAATGGAGGAGTACCGCTTGTTATCCTATCTGAGGACAGAGTTACCAGCCCCCTTCTGATTTTTCAAGAGAAAAAGTTTTTTTTTTTTTGCAGAACCGGGGATTGAACTCAGGCCCTTGCGCTTTCCAGGGAAGCACTTATTCCACTGAGCCATCTCCCTGGCTTGAGAAAAAAGGTTTTGTAACTTCTAGTTTGAACACAATGGCAGTAATGCACTGCAAACATGGAAAGTCAAACAAAAAGTTATTGTGGGTAAATATGGCCCATGCATGTGTAGAAGAACGTGAAACTGGCACAAAAGAGAAGAGAGAAATGTGCATTTTGATGTGGAGGGAAGACCAGGGGAGGAAACAGTTTTCCTTAGTGATACTGTGCAGAGAAATGACTGAATGAACAAAGTAGTGACAGCTGTCAAACTAGGGCCTTCAACAAGTTAAAGTGAACGTATGAAACTTTTATTTCTGTACTAACCTCACCAATACAAGGAAGAAGCCAGTAAGGTGGTAAAGCTGGTCTAAAGGACAAGCCAGGGAGCAGAGCTATATAATCACAGAAATGCTGAACTAGATTTGCAGTTTCTAGGTGGCTTAATGTCCTGGGACCGTAAAGTCATAACCTTTGGGACACCTGGACAGAAACCTACTGACTGACATAAAACTTCATGCCTTGGCTGATAAAGCAGGGGAAAGCAATTTGAGCACAGGTCACTCTTGGAGAATTACGTGACCTTCAGGTGTGTTTGTTGGACATGCCTCCGTGTGGCAATGCAGGGTTATTAAGGAGCTTTTCCCCCCCAAGTTTTGGATATTCCTCTTAAGATAGTGAATATTGCACTGTGATTACCTTAGAATCACCACCCCCTCTTTTGGTGGTATTTCAAGCCGCTTAATCTTAAATGTGCAGCTAAAACTGTACCGCTCTCTGAGTATGCTTGGCAGCTTGCAGGTTTCAGCCACTGAGAGCTGTGCACTGCGACTGTTTCCCTGAGGCCCTTTCAGAGGTTTGCTTAGCAGCAGGCACTGACCTCTTGATTTGGTTTCAGGTTTACAGCGGTAATCTTAGCTACTGCAGGAAGCGGCAGATTTCATTCTCATGTGTACACAGTGAGAAACAGGGAGAGTACAAGGAAGTACAGTTCAGCAAGCAGCTCCCCAAGCTCATCAGCTTGTCTGGAGTGCAGCCCTGGAGTGTGTTTGTTGGGAGAGCAGGGCGTGTGGACCAGCTCTTTCCTGGGTGCCTTGGGGTCTCTTGATGTTGACTGAGGTGCTAGAAGGACCGTGCAGCTCTCAGGATTGGGGTGGGCTGGTCCGGCAAGAGGGCTGTCCACCAGGTGAGGTGGAGGAAAGGCAGGGCACACCAGGGAGCAAGTAGTAAGAGCTCTCAAGCCTCCCAGAGGCAGGTGAGGCAGGGCTAGGGGAGCAGCCCATTTGGCAGCTGGAGTTAGGGTACAGTAGCTGGTGTGTTAAGAATGTTCCTTAAAATGCAGAAACAGGTGAAAGGTGCTCATATGGACAGGCACAGAGATGCAGGGAACTGTGTGTGAGGCGTTTCATTCTGTATCAGCACGATTAATAATCATTCACTGATTATTAGCTGTAAGGCCATAAACTTTCCTCTGAGAGCAAAGGACCACTGGCAGGTGTGGCTGTCCCCTGAGCGGGCCTTTGTTGCCCTTGCGCACCCCCATCCTTCATTCATTTTTTAAAATTTGATCTCTTTTGCTTAGAATACTTTTTTTTTTTTTTTTTTTTTTATGGAACTGGGGATTGAACTCAGGCCCTTGTGCTTGGCCAGGGAAGCACTTATTCCACTGAGCCATCTCCTGGGCCCTTACACTTTTTATTTTTATTTTTAGTAGCAGGGATTGACCCCAGATCCTTTGCACTGAGCGATGCTTCTAGCACCCCAGCCCTTTTATAATTTTTAAAAATTTTGAGTCTTTGTAAGTCAGCTTAGTTGCCCAGGCTGGGTTTAAACCTGAAGACCTCCTGCCTTAGCTTCCTAGAGTGCTGGGAGCACATTTTAAAATACCGTTTTTTTCAACCCTTTGCCCAGCAAACTATCCTCTTCCATAAAGACCCATTCCAAATGACAGGGCTGTGTTTCCCCAAGCAGAAGGAATTTTGCCCCGAGTGGCCACCTGTGTCTGGGCTCTCCAGGAATGAGGGTCTGCTGGGGCCATTCATGAATAGTTGTGTATTTGCTGGATAAACACTTGCTGTGATTCAGGCAGGGCACTGAGGGCCTTAGGTAAATTAGTTGCCTCAGCCTCTGTGTCTAGCGAGTGAGGAGAACGAGGCCGAAAGAAGGAAGAGCGTTTGAAGCAAGAGCATTCCCCAGAGGTAGTAGAGTGGATTTTCTGCCAGGAAGTGGCTGTGCCTGCCTGGCCACCCTGTGAGGTGGACGTGGCTAGTCCAGGGACAGCCCGAACTCCTCCTGGCCCCAAAAGTCAGAAGATTTTTCTCAAAGAGCACGCAGGTGAATGGAAAAGGGACTTTTCTGGAGGCTCGCGAGCACCTGGGGATGATGGAGAAAGAAGCACGCTTCAGATAGGTTTGGATGGCAAACTAAAGGAGGCCCGGAAATGCTGGAGGCTGCGGAAAACACAGCTTTGGCCCTGCTTGCGTGCGTGCGTGCGTGCCTGCGGGTGCAGCGGGTGCACCGGCCTTTCCTGGGGAATGGCTTTGAACCCGAAGAGCCACATGTGAGACACCTCAGCTTCTCAGATGGCTCAGGTAGAGGGCCCTCCTCGCTGGGAGCCGGGGCAGCTCAAGCTCCACTAGTGTCTTTCATTGCTGGGCCAAAATAGCCAACACCCAGAATTAAGGAAGGAAAGGTGTATTTCACTCACAGTCTGTAGAGGACTCAGTCCATACTGGGCTGGCTCCACGGCAGGGTGGCACATGGCAGAAGGCAGGCGGTTAATGGCAATGGAAACTGCAAGAGCAAAAAGGGAGGTGCAGAGGCAGCCACGGGGCAGACAGCAGGCCTCTCCCCTCCATGCTCTGCGCCAGGCTGGGGATTCACACCCATAATTCTGATGTTCGGTGCATCAGTCATGACCTCTAGAAGTCTGCCCCAATGACTGACTGCCTGAGGCTTTCAGGGGACAGCTAGACACAAACCATAACAAGTGACTTGAGCAGGAGGGAGAGAGAAGTGAGTTACAAAGCAGAATCCTAGTTCCTCTGATATCATTAAAATAGCTTCAGAGCAAGGCAGGTTCTGAAGCACCTCCGATCTTGCAAAGTAAAGGTTGTGTGTAGCAGAACAATTCCTAGCTAAATACTGGTAGCAGCCTGTGTGTCCAGCGGACGAGTGGATGAAGAATACGTGGTACTACACGCAGGGGAGTACTACACTGCCATCAGGAAGGATCAGTTTGAGTCATTGTAGGGAAATGGATGTGCCTTGAGACCATGGTATTAGTGAAATGAGGCACACCACTGTCAATGCCGCCTGACCTCTCTTATAAAAGAAATGGTGTAAAGAGTTTTTTTTTTTTTGGCAGAACCAGGGATTGAACTCAGGCCCTTGTGCTTGCCAGGGAAGCGCTTATTCTGCTGAGCCATTAGAAATTTAAAAACAATAAAGAGGGCTGGGGAAATGGCTCAATGGAATAAGAGCCTCCCTGGCAAGTGCAAGGGCCTGAGTTCAATCCCTGGTTTCGCAAAAAAACACACCGAAAAACAAAAACAATAAAGGATAATAGGAAACAAAATTAGAGCTTTTACAAATGAGAAGAGGACTTAGTGACAAAGGTAGGGGAGGGGGAGAGGTGGGAGAGAGTAAAATCTAAGCACGTGCCCCTACTGCATAAGGTGAATGTAAACGATGTCCTGTAAGCATGTACAAATAAGAAAATGAGAATGAAAACCCAAAATAAAGTAAACAAAGCTCTAAAATTCTCCAGCTCTTACAAAAAATTAAGCATCAAGTCTCTAGACATAAGAAACATAATGATTCCAAATAAAAATACCTAGAATTTTATAGGATTCTACCACATACAAGGTAATATCACAGGTGTTATCTAAGACATGTCCTTGCTCTGGCTGTGGCTGCCAAAACACATGCCTGAGTAGCTATGAAGGCTTTTCACTCATTGACTTCACTTTATGTGGGCAGGTTAGTAATGCAAGGCAACAGGGAAGGACTTGTCTTGAGGTAGTATGCTACGCCCACAACGGGGTGGTTGTAGCTGCTAAATTCCTCCATGTAGAGTCTGGCTCCGTTCTGGTGCACATCTGGAACCGGGTCTGTCAGGGGAGCAGTCCCTAAGTTCATGCCCCTCATCCGAGTGTAAGAGCTCGAGTGCTTTCATTTTTAAAATTTTGTACCCATTGCTTATTAAGTGAGTATATCTACTGGGAAATTTTTACAAAGCCTTAATTTATTTATTTTTCTGGGAGAACCGGGATTGAACTCAGGCCCTTGCACTTGCCAGGAAAACACTTATTCTACTGAGCCATCTCCCTGGCCCCTCAAAGCCTTATTTTTTTTTATGTTAGCATACAATTAAAATTGACTCTTTGGGGCCAGGGAAATAGCTCAGTAGAATTATGTGCTTGCCTGGCAAACGCAAGGTCCTGAGTTCAATCCCTGGTTCTGCAAAAAAAAAAAAAAAAAGCATTAAAATTGTATAACATTTTCCCTCTTTCGGGACCTTCTTTCCAAGATGACAAAGAAAGAAGAAGCAACGGTCGTGCCAGAAAGGGTTGCGGTCATGTGCAGGCTAGTCACTGCACGAACTGCACTCAGTGCGTACCCAAGGATAAGGCCATTAAGAAGTTTGTCATTCGGAACATAGTGGAGGCCGCCGCCGTCAGTGACATTTCCAAAGTGAGTGTCTTCGACGGTTATGTGCTTCCCAAGCTGTATGTGAAGCTGCATTACTGTGTGAGTTGTGCTATTCACCGCAAAGTGGCCAGAAATCGATCTCGTGAAGCTCGCAAGGACCGAACTCCTCCGCCCCGATTTAGACCTGCTGGTGCTGCCCTACAACCTCCACCAAAGCCCATGTAAGGGGAGCTGGTCTTAATGGACTGAAGAAAACTCTCTTGAGAAAGAAATTATAAATTGAATGTTAAACTTTAAAAAAAAAACAAAAAACTGACTCTTTGGGTGTCGGTTTTCTAACTTGTAACATGTGCACACAATCAGGTCACGCAGAGTTCTGTCATGCCCCCAAGTGCCCCTCATGCTGCTCTGTGCTCCCCAGCCCACCTCACCCCAACCTTGGACCTGTGATCTGCTCTCCACCTGGAAAGTTCTATTTTTCCAGGACTGTCTGAAAATTGTTGGTGGGTAGTTCCTTCTGGAAGTGGCTCAATTCAAAGCTTACTGGGTTCTGGTGGCTGCCTGGTGCCCTGGAATTAGGTTCTAGATTTTTCTCATCTGGAATAAAGAATTGGACAAAAGCAGCAAAAGTAGTGGCCAAGCTTATTTGAGAAAGCAAGAGTAAAGAGGGAGGGAAAAACCGGCTCTGCAGGGCAAGCTGCCAGGAGAGCAAGTTCTTCTTGGTGTCCCTGTCCTTTGCATTGTCTGGACCTGGAGGAAACCCAGAAGCGCTTGTACATATGAGTCCTGAGGAGTGCTGGGACTCCACGCTTCAGCCCAGGCACCCTGTTGAAATCCTGCCAGAGTTCTCCCTAGAAGGTCAGGTGCAGGGCTTTGTTGGAAACACAATTCTTACCCATTTTGCTCAATATCCTTGTCAAAAAATGGACCTAAGGACTTCTGTAGGCCCAATTCTGTTTCACTGATCTGTGTGACTGTCCTTGTGCAAGTTCCATGCTCTTTTGATCAGCATTGCTTTGCAGTAAGTCTTGAAATTTGGAAATATAGCCTGTGTTCTTTTCAAGTGGCTTCAGCAATTCTTGGCCCCTTGGAATGCCATTTACATTTTCTAAAATGTCAGATTGTTTCTCTAGAAAGGTATCTGGGGTTCGGTTAGGGATCCCGTTGAGTCCACAGAATGTTCTACAGAGCATTGTCATCTTAGTATTGATGAGCATTCCCATCAGCTGAGGATGCCCTCCTGTCTGCTTAGACTGTCTTTCTCTCTCTGTCTCTTTTGTATTTTATGGAAGGGTCTATAGGGTGTTCACGGTCTCACTGCTAGATCAGACTCGTAGTGATCCATCTATTTACAGAGCTGGGATTACAGGCACATGCCACCATGCCCTGTCTCAATTGCCATCACAGTGCACCCTGGAGGCGGGGCTGGGGCTGGCATGGCAGACCCCGAGGATTGAACCCCTGGCTTCTGTGCCTGCTTGCAAGCACTTTAATCTGCTGAGCTATTTGGCTGTTCCTAGGCCTTCTTTTATAGCTGTCCACAATGTACTGTTTGTTTGTTTTTTTCTTTGTAGTAGGAATTGAACTCATGACCTCACCTTGCCAGACTTGTGCTGCTGAGCTAATTCCCCAGCTCTGTCCTGTGCTTTTCAACCCCCAGCAACCATCCTCTAAAAGAATAAGGCTAAGTGTGGGTTGCTCATTTTAACTCTAGTATGTTGGATACTTTTATTATGAAAAGATGTGAGATTTTGTCCTGTGTTCTTTCTGCATCTTAGATTCCCATGTGGTTTTTGTCCCTTAATTTATTAATGTGATGATGTGTTGATGGATTTTCATATGTTTAATCGATCTCTGCAGGCATTATCCTAAGATAAATTCAACCTGGTCATGGGGTGCCATCTTTTTAGCTGTCTCTGTGTGTGGCCAGTATTTGGGAAGACCTCTGAATCTGTGTGGCTCCCTGCTCTGCAGCTTTCTTCTCAGGTGGTGTCTCTGCCTGGTTTATACCTGGGTAATGCTGTTTTGTGGAGGGCGCTGAGCTAGTCCTTGTAGGGACATTTGTAAAACTCAGTGCTGCTTCTGTGTTAGAGCATTGGTAGAAGTCACCAGGGAGGTCTCCTCAGCCTGGCTTTTCTTTGTGGAAAGACTTTGATACTGATTCAAGTTCTTCTTGTAAGTCTGTTCAAATTTTATTTCTTCATCTTTTTTTTTGAGGGTGTGTGTGTGTGTGGGGGTCAGAGTCTTGCTATTTACTGCAGGCTGGCCATGAACTTACTATGTAGCCCAGACTGGCCTTGAATGTGTGGTGATTCTCCTGCCTCAGCTTCCTGGGTGCTGGAATGATAGGCATGTACCACCACACTTTTCTAGAGGACATTAGTTATCAAGGTTGTATCTTTCACAGAAAAGTCTGATTTATTTAAAGGTATTTTCCAAAGGTAGTAAGAATTTAAAATACAATTTTTGTTAATTTTTTATGTTTAAAAGAAAACTGGTAAAAGAAAACCAGTTTTAAAAGAAAACCACCATGAAGATCAGTATGGAAAATCCTCAAAACAGTAAAACTAGAATAATGGGGCATGGTGGTGCATCCCTACAATCCCAGCACTCAGAAAGCTGAGGCAGGAGGATGGTTGTGAGTTTTAGACCATCCTGGGCTACAGAGTGAGCTCAGGCCAACCTGAACTGCACAGCGAGACCCTGTCTCAAAAAGACAAGACAAAAAAAAAAAAGTAAAACTAGAAATCCCATTTAACCCAGTTGTTCCTTTCTAGGTGTCTTCCCCAAAGAGTCAAATATTTCAGTGACCTGTGCAGTGAACTTTTATGGCAGCACAACTCATAATAGCTCAATCTTGGAAGCAGCCTGTATGTTCACAATAGATGAATAAAGAAAATGTGATACTTACTCACCATGGAGCACTATGCTGCTATAAAGAAGGATAAACTTGAGTCATTTGTAGGAAATTGGGTGTGTCTTAACACTGTAGTCAGAAACCCACTCTTCAGTACCTCATGGTTTCTCTTATATGAGAAACTCCAAATATAAGTAACAAAATAAAAGACATACAATAAGGAAAAAAGAGGAAATGATTTTCAGCACTGGAGATTAAACCTGGGATATTTGCAGTGCTCGATCTGTTTCCCTCCATACCAACTTGTGATCCTCCTGCCTTGGCCTCCCAGAGTGCTAGATTGCAGACATTTGTGCTACTGTGTCAGTTTAAAATTTTCATCTTTAATGTGATATCTTGTTATTTCAGTACTGGAGGGTGAACCCAGGGCCTTCGTACTGAGCTATATCCCCACCCCCTTTTTTATTTTTATTTTGAGAGAGGGTCGGCTCAGTTGCCCAGCCTGGGCTCAGACTTGGGATCTTTCTGCCTCAGCTTCCCATGGTGTCGAGATTACAGATATGCACCACTGTGCCCAGCTATTTTGTGTCTTCACATTTCTCATTTTTACAAGGTTCTGTCACATTGGCTTTAAAATAATTTCCCTGCCAGGCATAGTGGCACAGACTCGGAATCCTAGCACTTGGGAGGTTGAGGCAGGAGAAGTGTGGGAGTTCAGGGTCAGCCTGGACAATGTGGTAAATTCAGGGCCTGAACTATGTAGTGAGGCTATCTCAGCAAAGAAAGCCAACCAACCAACCAACCATGATTTTATTAACATCAGTGTCCCACTGACAGCCAGCTGGCAGGAAGTCAGATGTCCCCCTCTCCAGAGCCTGCATGGTGCCAGCTCACACGCGAGCCATCCCCTCTTGAGACCTGGGGAGAGCTGACTCCTTGTGACTGTGCCTTCTCAGGCGCATGCAGATTGGCAGTCAGGGCACAGCTGTGGCGGAGGTGCAGCCCCCCCCCCTTCCCCACATCCCCAGGGTCTGCTCTTGACCCCGCCTGAGACTGCTGTGATCTACCGGAGCACACAGCTGTGCCCACAGTGCAGCCCTTGGGCGGCTTGTTCCCAGCATAATTAGCACTTCATAGAAGGCTGAAAACCCTCCCAGGGCTAAGAAGGTGTCCACAGGTGTTTTCAGTTTGATAAGTAGCACCAAAGACGAAGGATGTATTTCCAGCTTCAGAAGTTCATCCACGTCTCTATTAAGGAGTCTTCTGCGGTCTCCCTGAGCCACCATAAATACTACTGTTTGATTTCCCCAGCGTGTCTCACACAGCCAGCTGCTGTTCAAACACAGCATAATTGCCTCTGTCGTCACTGCACCCTGTGTCCTGCCTTCCCATGATCGCATCCCCCTCTGACATCTTTGATGGAAGAACATCTCACTTGATGGAGGCTCATTAGACCCCAGTGTAACATCTTGTGTGTCTTGTGGGTTGAATAAAATACTATTAAAAATTATTGCTGTGTTAAAAGGAATCTTCCCAGAGCGGTGGTGTGTTTACAAAAATCTTTGCCCTTGAACTTAATAAGGAGTTTTGTTAAGGAACATGGGACTCGCAGGATCCTTGGTTTCCTGCCCTGAACCATTGGCCACAGGACTGAAGCTTGCGTATGAGGAGCCTGCGTCACTACAGGAGCAGGCTGCTTGTCTGTGGTGCGAGTTCAGGTTCTGGCAAGAGCACCTGCCACCTGAGGCTCCGCTGCCTGCCCTCCTGTGCAGGTCTGCTTTCCTTCCCTCCGGCCTGGCCCAAAGTTCTCAGGTCTCTCCTCTGTTCTTTCAATGGCATGAGCCTCAAGACTGGCCTCAGCTTCTAAAGGTCAGCTAAGTAGTGAGCTACTGCAGGTGTTGTGTGAGTGTGTTTTTTATTATTGTTTCTAGTTCCTACATCCACAGCCCATGCAGTGCACAAGGGCCCAGCAAGGATAGACTGCCAGAGCATCTGCTCCTTGGTAGGAGCCAGGCCCCATGGGCTCTTCTTTCCTCCTGATCTTTGTCCAAATGGCTTGGAATCAGAAGCTTCAACGGTAAAAATCAGTTTTCTTTTAAGAGAGGCCTGTGTTGAAGGACTGCCCTATCTGGATTGGGTTTTGCAGCTCTGGAAGAAAAGCTACCCTCTTCCTTTCACAGAGTTCCAAGAGAAGCTTTTCATACTAGATAATCAGCTTCTAGCTCTGATGCACTTATCACATATTCCTGTCCTTCTCAGAATGTCGGAGGGGCTGGCTTTCAGGTCTTGGTCTAAAGACTTCTCTCAGCATGAATAAGAACCCCAAAGACAGCTCTTGTGATAATGCTCGTAGACGCCCAGAGCTGGGCTGGCCCTGTGGGGAGGGCCAGTGGTGTAGGGAACCGTTTTCAGAAAGGACTGTGCTGTGTTGATGAAGTCACTGAGGCTCTTTCTGCATGAGAGCAAGAGACTCTCACTAGCTACAGGCTGAGGGCTCAGGTGGTGCTGACTTCCCACTTCCTGAGGTTTTCCAAGTCAGAGAAACTGGGTACAGGAAGATGACCAAAGGTGAAAGAAGACGGATGAACCAGACTTTCCCGCAGATCTCAAAAAGGAGTAGACCACTTGGGCTTAGAAACCTACTGTACTGTATGAATTGTGTCTCTCCTGCTTCCTTCTTCCTTCCCTCCTCCCCCACCTCAATAATGGGGTTGAGCCCCCATCCTTCATACTGATCCACATGCCCAGCCTACACTCGACCTTGTGATCCTCCTGCCACAGCCTCCCAGAGTGTTGGGATTACAAGCATGCACCACCACATCTAGTTTAGAGAAGAGTTTTGAAAGTCATTCTATTGGGTCAACCAGTTAACAGAAAAGTTGTAAGAATGACATAATAAGCACCGGTTTCCTTTACTGAGATTCACATCCGCTTTGTTTTCTTTTTTTCTCTCTCCCCTACTTACACATGCCCACACAGACCTACTTCTGGTATCATTTGAAATGAGTTGGACATCATGGCTTACTTCTAAATATTTCAGTGTGCGTATCCTAAGGACAATGACATTCTGCTTATGTCCAAGAAATCTACAGTTGCTCCAGTATGATTCAGTACAGGCTCTCATTTTCCCCCAGTTTAGAGGGATCCAAGATTAAGAACCATATGGTATGGGGCCAGGGAGATGGCTCAATGGAATAAGTGCTTCCCTGGCAAGCGCAATGGCCTGAGTTTAATCCCCAGTTCCACTAAAAAAAATAAAAATAAAAATAAATAAATAACCATATCATACAGTTTGTGGCTGGTTACCTTTTTGCAGGCAGTGAGGGTAGTAAGACCCCATCAAAGGGACAGTTGGTGCTGAGGCAGCCCTGCCCATGTTGGGGTTACTCCCCTGTGGCAGACTCAGTACCTTTCACCCTTGGGAGGTCAGATAGGTGGGCACCAGCTTTTCTATTGGCTCTGAGTGCCCCCGTTGGCATGACTGCTTGTCCTAGTTTTCTGTAAGCTGTCACTTAGTGATAGTTCAGGAGTCGCTTTGTTGGCCTGTGCTTTTTGTATTCCTGCTGTCCTCCTTTGTTACTCTGGATTTCTGTGTGCCGTCATGTTCCCATGTTGTGAAGCTACAGCTTCTGCCTAAGAGTGGCTGGTTGGGTTTCTCCCAAGAGATAAATAGCAGTTACCCAGCTCCATAAGCAAGGTGCACACTGCCTGTGCTCCTTGTCCCCACCCTGGCCTTGCAGTGGTGATGCAGGGCAGTAAACAGTCGTTGAGCAGGAGGAAGCACATGGATCTGACGCAGGAACTTCTTGGTGTGGGTGCATGCTGCCACTGGAGTTTCCCTTAATGAGCCGTGGTTCAGAGAGCTTGTGTTATTTCTCCAAATGCAAAGATTCAGATGCATTTTTATATGTTAAAGTTAGAGGGCCAGGGATATAGCTCAGCAGTGTAAATGCCTACCTGGTAAGCCGAGGGTCCCAAGTTTGATCCCTGGTATAGCAAAATAAGAAAGGAAAGAAAGTAAGTTAGAGAATTTTGTTGGCATTTAACAGGATGGTTTGAACTGGGAATCAAACTCAGGACCTTGAGCTTGCCATGTGGGTGCCATGCCACTGAGATATAACCTTGGCTCTAGGATGGTTTGCAAAATGGATAAAACTAAAGAAACACATGAAAAGAGAAGCCCTGCATAATCCTGTTGTGCCCGCATAACTAATCAACAATCTTGTGGAGCCCAGATGTCCCAATTTCTGCATGTAGTTTCACAGAATTTAGTTTCCTGTTTCTTTTCAAATGATATTCTGCTGAACCATCTCCATGTTTTCTGGGCCTTAAATCATATGTAGCCCATAAAGTCACTCTAGAACAGGAGAACTGTGACAGCTTAGCTGTCTCCTAAGCTAGACACTTGCTGCGCTCCCCATTGCTGTTTAATGGAATGCTGGGGGATTCCATTCCCCCAGAAAGGCAGGGAGATGTGGGGCCAGACAGCAAAGTAGCCTGGGAAAGGGCCTGGTCAGCCTGGAGGGAGAGCACAGCAAGCTGGTGGGGCTCTGCGCCTGGGTGCAGTGGAAGGCAGTTCTAGGGAGGGCCCTGGTGTGGGCTGCTGCTTCACACTGTCAAGCTGGTTTGCAGAAAGTAGAATTTGCTCATGTTGTGACCTCACACATCCATGGAGTCACAGGGGTGAACAGTTTTAGTTTTTCAATTTCACTTTGATTTGAATTTCTGATTATGAAATAAAAATAAAATAGACCTTTGGTTCTACTATGCTATTTCCTTTCTAACTGGCTATTGTTTTTATTCATTTCATTATTTGTGGTCCTTTTTAATTAACCAGTTTGGTTGCATTTGTGGTCTTAGTGTTTTCTATAAATGTTTTCCCTATGCTGTCCTTTTCTTTTTTTTTTTTTTTTTTTGCGGAACCAGGGATTGAACTCAGGCCCTTGCGCTTGCCAGGGAAGTGCTTATTCTACTGAGCCATCTCCCCAGACCCATTATGCTGTCCTTTTGCCTTAAATTTTACTTTTTTTGGTAATATAATCTGTTGAGCCTTTCTTTTGTATTTACTTCTAAATTTAGGAAGTTACTTCCCCTAATGATTTATCAAGAAGTAGTTTTATATAATATCCCTTGTTATTAGAGATCTGGAAAAGCTCTGTATGATATGCTTAGAGAGAAAGATAAGGAAAACAACTTTCTTCCAAATTATGAAGGCATCATTATGGTTGCATGGTGTACTACCTAAAAGCACATTTTCTTTTCATTGGTTTGTGATGGCCTTTTATCATAATCTGTTCTATATATGTCTGGTCTATCAAAATCATCTAATGATTCCTTTGTTTATTTTTACAAATATATATGGAAGACATTTTATTATTACCTTTTTGGCTGTTTATGAGTATACAGTGGGTACTTCCTCATGGATCCAAATACTAGCAGTTGATTTAAATCTAAAAAGTAGGGGCAAAAATAGAAAAAAAAAGTAATTGAGATTTTTATCAAAGACTTTTTTTTTGGCAGGGTTTTACAGTGTCGTTCAGGCCGGTCCTGAGCTTGTTTATATAGCCAGGCCGGCCTTGGACTTAGGATGATGCTCCTGCTCAGCCTTCCAAATGCCGGGATTACAGGCAGGCGCGAGCCTACCTGGATGAACACGGTTTGAAATTTCTTTCTTAAAATTATATTGCAAGAGACAGAATTTAAGGGAAACTTCTAATGATTTTGGGTAATCACTTCTTATTCATACAACTGTTTATTTTTAATGCTGTCTCCCCAGTAAGAGTGCAGATTTTCTTGATCCCAGAAGACACACCTGTTTCCCAGAGGCCCTTGGCACCAGGTTCTGCATGTTAAAAGGTGAATAATTTATACGATCTGAAGAGAAACCAGAGTATAGGTTCTGCATGTTGCTGAATACTTTAGCTTAATAGCTGGGTGGTACCCGGAGTGTGGGAGTTATGTAAGATATTGTCACCTCCGGTTAGAGTCAGTCAGCTTGCAAAGCCAAAGGAGTCAGTCAGACACGATGGCATTAGGAGCTTGTGTGACAGCCCGGATTCCAGCACAATTAATTACCTATCTTGACCTTGGGTTCTTCCTCAGCATAATGAATAGTTGGCCTAGTAACTCCAAAAGTCTGTACCGTGCTGACATTCTGTGACTCAGTCCATGAGATGCTACCACTAAGAATCCTGATTTCTGTGTTGTCTTCTAAATAAAAATAATGACAAAGAAAATGCACAAGAATTTAAACATTTTTGGAGTGTGATTGGTGGGGTTCAGGCATGTATAATGTTGCTTTAGTTGAGAGCTTCTTGATTGAGAGTATGCATTGGACTTACCAGGGAACATTTGAAACATACGCATTTAGGACTTCAAGTTCAAGGCCAGCCTGGGCTACATAGACTATATCTCAAAATGACATCTGTGCACACACACACACACACACACACACACACACACACACACACACACACACAAGTATTTGTCCTAGGGCCCTGCAAAAGGCCATGGGTAGGAGCTAGGAAACCACTGCCATTCTGATGTGAGGTTGAGCGGCACATCTCACACTGCTGCTTTATGGGAAGCAGATGCTACAGTCTGGTCTGTTTTTTTTTTTTTTTTCCTTTTTTTTTTTTGGCGGAACCTGAGATTGAACTCAGGTCCTTGTGCGCTTGCCAGGCAAGCACTTATTCTACTGAGCCATCTCCCTGGCCCCTACAGTCTGGTCTGATATACTCTGTCATGAGTAGAAAGCCCCATCACTCTTTTGGGGTCCTGTAATTAAATGGTACAGATTTCAGGTTTCCTTTAAGATTTCATTTCTCGTTGTTTTAGCCCTTCAGACTGCTATAAGAAAATACCATAAACTGATAGCTTAAAACTAAGAGATGTTTATCCCATCATTCTGGAGACATGAAGTCTGAGACCCTAGGCTCATGAGAGTCTTTTATCTGGCAAGGCTCTATGCCTTCTTGCATGGGGAAGGAGACCAGGACTCTGGGTTTCTTTTCATCAGTGCTAATGCCATGCATGCCCTTCCCAGAGCCCCTTCCTCCAGGACTCTCACTTTGGGAGTTAAAATTTCAACTAACATGAGACCCATAGCACCCATCTCTCAAAGATAGTTGAATATCTATGTCACTTTTTCAATTTGGTATCTAGCTAGCTATATATTTTTTTTCTTTGAGTGCAAGGACTGGAAACTAGGGACTTGCTCATGCTAGGCAAGTTTGCTGCCACCAAGCTAAAACCCCAACCCATGAAAGTATTAGTCACATTTGAATGTCTGATAGTAAAAGAACTAGCTGTCTTAGCCTTTGATCCTGTCTTCACATTGTGTAACAGAGTATTAAAGTTACTTTAACTAGCCTTTAAAAGCTACTTTCATAAAAATAATACATATTCATGGTTTAAAACACACACACTACAAAAGAAATGTGATGAAAGTCCAGTACCAGCAGTAATAAGTATAACTTTTTGAGGATTTACATGATTTTCTTAACACTTTGTTTAAATATCAGCCTAGGCAAAGATACGGTATATTTGCTAAAAAAGTATCAGTTCTACCTTTAGGTTTACAGTCAATTGATTTTCAGCAAGAATAGCAAAATGAATCCATTGAGAAGAAACATTCAGTTCAACTAATGGTACAGAGGTGCCTGGTGGTTGATATGCAAAAGAATGAAACCTAAGCCCTTTCTCACAACAAGTGAAGTACTACTCCAAAAAGAGTCTCAGGGAATTAAACTATGAAATTCATGGAAGAAAGTATAGGAGTAAATCTTTGTTCACTTTCTGAGGTGGAGCCTTGCTATGAACAGCTGACCTTGAACTCACTATGTGACCAAGGCTGGCTTCGAACTTTCACAGTTCTCCTGCGTCAGCCTTCCCAGTGCTGGAACCATAAGTGTATGCCACCAAGCCTGGCTAATCTTTGTAACCTGCCCAGTAATTCCTTAGGTATGACACCAAAAGCACAAATGAAAGGAAAACAAATGAAATCAGTTTTATCAAAATTTTAAAAAGTTCTGTGCTTCAAAGGACATCAAGTAAAATGGAAAAGGCTACAGAATGGGAAAAACTATTTGCAGCTCATGTATCTGATAAGAATTGCATATCTAGAACTTTATAACTAAAAAATAAAAGTATTTCATTATAAAATGAGAGAAGGCTTTGAACAGATCTGCCCAAGGGAGATAGTTAAGCACATGAAAAGTTGCTCAGTATTAGCTTTCAGAAAAATGCAAATCATAACCACCATGAGGCAGCACTTAAAACCTACTAGGATGGCAGGAATGAAAACAATCAGATGTGAAGTATCACAAGGGCATGGGCAGACTGGGTCCTTTGTGCACTGTTGGTGGAGGTGTGAATGGGAAACATGTCAGTTCCTCGGACAATTTACCAGAGTTACTGTTGAAGTCTGGAGTTTACAAGGGGGAACAATACAGGACACATAACTTATAGATTGTGTAATAGTCACCCAAAGAGTCATATACAAAGAGGGCAAGAAATCTCACACACAAGGAATCCAGCTGAGGACCTGGATCCCAGGGTAGTGTCCTACATGAGTCCAACTGGAGGCCTAGAGCCCATGACAATGTCTCATGCAGATCTGTTTCATGGATCTGCAATGGGAATGCCAAAGATCAATGGTGTGGGCTGGGGAGATGGCTCAGTGAAATAAGTGCTTCCCTGGCAAGCACAAGGTCCTGAGTTCAATCCCTAGTTCCGCCAAAAAAAAAAAAAAAAAAAAAAAAAAAAAAAAAAAAAAAAAAAAAAAAAAAAAAAAAAAAAAAAAAAAAAAAAAAAGGTCAATAGTGGAAGCTAGAAAGTCTGTGCCAGGGGTATAAAGGATTGACGCCAGCCATAGGCTGAGGGATCTGCACTGGAGCCAGGAAGCAGCACTCAAGGTAAAGACCAGAGCTCCCCTGAAAAGT
The DNA here is from genome assembly GCA_004027165.1 of Ctenomys sociabilis. NCBI lineage: Eukaryota > Metazoa > Chordata > Mammalia > Rodentia > Ctenomyidae > Ctenomys > Ctenomys sociabilis. Next base: position 18,584 of record PVKA01025969.1, read on the forward strand.
ACCATAGCTACCCTCAGCACCTCTGATGATGATAACAGCTGAATATATATCAAGAAAGCCAATGTGAAAAGCCTCCCCCAGAGACTAAGATGTGTACCATCTTCCCCTCCAAGACAGGAAGCAATATTCAAAGTAAGGACTAGAGCTCCCACAGAGACCACAGACATCCTCAGTGACAATATGGTCCTGAGCTCCTCCAATGATGGAAACAACCAAGTTCATCAGGAAGCCAGCGTGACAAGCTCCACCAGAAAAGCCAACAGCTTCCTGCAGTTTCTCTAATAGCTTCCCAACTTCTTCCTCTCCAGGTCTGCCTCTTAGGCTGCTGACAACAGCCCTCAGGTGGCCTCCCACCCCCAGCACCACTGGTGCAGATCCCCTGCATGTTACAAGTTGACCGCCAGCCGTCAGTCCACCAAGCTACCATGTGCCCAACAACTAGACTCCCAAGTATTTAACACAAAGGCCTTGAAAACAGGTGTTCAGGGGTGTTCAGACGAACACCTGTGCATATTAAGCAGCAGCTCTAGTCATGGTGCCAAGATATGGCAACAGCCCAGGTGTCCCGGAGCTGAGAAACAGTTAAAGAAAATGTTGGTCCAGTGGATCTGTACCATGGGGTCTCATTTGGCAGAGGAATGAAGCACTGATACAAGCTACAGCATGAATGAGCCTTGAGACATGAAAGCCAGCCTGCCCCAAAGGACTATGAGGTCTATAATTCTCTACGGTAGATTAATAGTTGTATAGAAGCTGGAGGTGGGGGATAACTTTACTGTCAAGAAAGAAATTGACTTCCACTGGGTGTGGGGTTTCTTTAGGCGTGATGAAAATATTCGAAAATTGTGATGAAAATCACCCAACTCTGAACATACTAAAAGTTTTATTGTGGAATTGTACACTTGCTATTGGTGTGTCTTAGGCGCGTATGTTCTATCAAAACTTCTGTAAAAAGCATGGGTTAGAGGAAATGACAGCCTAGATTTGAAGCCTAGCCCTGACGCTCCTGTGGCCATGCAACCTTGGAGAGGTTGCTTGACTCTTGGGAGTCGGTTTCCTTGAGCATGCAAGGTGCAAATGAGGGTGCTTGTGAACACTCACAACATGCCTACTTCTAGATGAATGTTGGTATTTCACCAAATGTGATTAGAAGACCAGGAAGAAGGGCCCCTTGTTTATCTAGGAAGATAAACATGCATGAAAGGGACTCCTTTATAGAGCCAGGAATAGGGAGGACCAGAGCCTGCTTTGTGTGTAGGCCCTGAGGAAAATAGCTACTTTCAAAAGTTTACAAGCCAGAGGTAGCAAGCCTTGGTGGTTTGGCTGGCAGTGCTGCCCAGGGTTACAGAGCTGCCACGTGAGCATGTCATAGCCCTGAGATGGGTCATGTTCAGTCAGCACCTGGTGGGTCAGGGAGTAGAGATCTCCAGAGCTGTTTTGGAAACCTGGATGAGGAGAAAGCCAAGCCTAGGCCTAGGCTGGGGCTGGGTGGTGTGAAAAGGGGACTTGGGGTCTGAGCACCAGCTGCCCTTCATCTGACTGTGAGGGGTTCAGAGTGTGTAAAGGTCGCCCTTGGTATGTGGCACCTGACCCTTGCTCTCCTGCTTGCAGAAGAGGTTCAGATTCTGGCTCTGGTCCCCTGAGAGCTCTGAGGTGAACTGTGGCCCCCTGAGCTGGGAATGCTGACAGAGTGGCCTGGGGATCTCATCAGGTGATGGAGGCCTTCCTCAGACTGCATATCCTTCCTGTGTGGCTTGTTCAGGGAGCCTAATATTAGGCAGTGAGTACATCACTGTTTTTCTTTCCGATAATTGCCATCTTTGCTCCTGTTGCTTCTAGCTAAGGATCATCGCCCTGCTTGAGCCACGCCAGATGTCCTAGGAGGAGTCTCTAGCTTGTCCTGGAAGACAGGGAGCTCTTGGTGGCCATAGAGACTGTTGCCGCATTCATCATCCAAGAGGCCCAAGCAGCGCTGCACTGGGGTAAGCTTTCCCTCGAGCCTGAGGGGAATCTGACAGACCTATGAGCCAAGGTGGATACCATTAGATTTCACCTTCAGAGGGGAGTGTGAAGGTATGGCTGGCTTTAGGATGTTGAGAATGTTGGTTTGAGAATACAGCACAGTTGAGCAGTCTTTTCCTGAGCTTTTGCCAAGTGTGCTATGCTCACAGGTCCTCCAGGTTGGGGAAGGCTGTGTGGAGGCTCATCTCCAGGATGGCTCCTGAGATACTTGCTTAGAGCAGGCCTAGAATTTGAGGAGTCTCCACTGATGCTTTGGTTTATGATGGGGAGGATGACTTTACAGAGAAAGAGCTGTTAAAACTTTTCTTAGGAGCCAGGGAGATGGCTCAGTAGAATGATTACTTGCCTGGCAAGCACAAGGGCCTGAGTTCAATCCCTGGTTCAGCCCAAAAGCAAACAAACAACAACAACAATAACAACAACAACAAAAATGACTGTTTTCTTCTTTTTCTTTGTTCTTTACCCAAACTTAGCAGAGAGAAAAGGTAAGCAACCACAGCCAGCGCAGATTGGTCTAAGGCGCTGGCTTTGCCACAGGGCCTATCTTAGAGCTATGGGGAAGGCTGTAGGCTCTGTAGTGTCTCTGAGGGTCAGGCCAGCCTGGACTCCACAATGAGTTCTAGGCCATCCTATGCCATACAGCAAGACCCTGTCTCAAAAAGCAGAGAGACAGACAGACAGATAGACACACACACACACACATAAACACACACATATATATACACACAGACACTCACACACATGCAGAGAGAAGGTGGCCAAGCAGCAAACACTAGGAATAGGAAGACCACCTCATCTTTCCTTTCCTCTGCACACAGGCTAGATTGCTATCTCCTAAACTCCCCTAAAGGCCATGTGACACAAGGCCTTGTGTGTGGCACGCTGCACTATCAATAGGATTGCAAAGACAGCATCCCATCCCTTGTCAGACAGAGAAGGCAGAACACAGACAGTGGCAGTAGTGGGCTAGGTCTAGAAGAAAGCTAGGTGTTTGATGTCTGCTGTGTGATTCTGTCCCCTGGGGGTGAATTGTGCAGTTCGGCTGATCTGGTCTGCTTGAGGTCTTCCCTCTCCCATATTTGTTTAATTTTTAAAATAGAGGAGTTTGGGCTAATTCATTATCGAGATCTTTCTTTTTTTGGCTTTATAATCATGTGGCTTTCTAATATTTTCTTTTGCTAAATTATGGTTAAGAGTCTGGAGTTTGTATCTTGGCCCTGTGACTTGGTGGTCATGTGACTGTGGTTAAGTTATTTACCTTGGTGTCTCAGTTTCCTCATCTGCCAAATGTCTGTAACTCTACTGTGTCTGTCATAAGTCTGTGGTGAGCTTAAATTAATATTCATGAAAGCCACAGAACACACCTGCCACTTAATAAATGCTGTGGATATGTTTGTTGAGAACAAACTGTTGCTCTTCCTGTTTCCTGGTCTCAGCTTAAAGTCTTGGATGGTGATCTTTCTTCTCTAAGTGCTGAGGCTCCGTGCAGTGGTAGTCACCAGGTACCTGGGATAATTCTAGCACCATTGATTCTGCCAGTGGTCAGAGCTACCCTGGGTGGGAATCAGACCACTTAAACAGGTGCTTTAATCCTTTAATCCACTGAGCTATCTGGCCAACCCCTCAACATTTTTTAAGAATTGGAAAATTCTGATTTGGACCAGGTCTTTCAGTCCAGATTGCCCCAGGTATGGGTGGGTTTTTATTTTTTGGCAGAACCCGGGATTGAACTCAGGCCCTTGTGCTTACCAGGGAAGCACTTACTTCACTGAGCCATTTCCCTCACCCCATGAATGGGTTTTTAGATTCTAGGCTTAGTCTTTGAAATCTCACAGGTTAGACTTGTTTAGGGTTCTAACTACTTTGTTCCTCAATTCTACTAATTTTCCCACTTCCTAGCTCTTCAAATCTGCTCTACAGTGGAGAAATTTTCTTATAAAATTCATTGATATTTACATATTTATTTAAATATGTGGGTTTTTTTTTTCTTTTTCATTTATGTATATAGTGCAGGGTCTCACTATGCAGCTCAGACTTGTAGTAATCTTCCTGTTTTCAGCCTCCCCAGCATTGGGATTACAGGTGTGTGACACCACACCTAGACTGAGTCAATGGCTCAGTGCCCCCCCAGGGGCAGGACTGGTGGTGGCAGGTATGCAGGACTGGGTGTTGAACCCAGGTCCCTGTGGTTGCCAAAGCAGGTACTTAGTCTGCTGAGCTAACTTGCCAGCCAATGTGTAGTTATTCTGACAACTTTATTTCTATTAGTGTTGAATCATTCCTGGTGTGCCAGGTCTGCTGGACAAATAGCCTCAGGTTTTACCTTGGCAAACATCAGTTCCTTCTCTCTCCTGAATATACCAGCTGTTTTCATATTGGTGTCATCTAATGTGAACAATGTCTTTGGCCATGAAAGATACTTAAATGACCCTCCTACTAAAAATGGTGAATTTCTCTACAGGCTACAAATTATATACTTAACTGCTTGTATTAGCTCTTTTACAAATAACCCTAGCTGGTATATGCTTGTAATCCCAGCTGTTTGGGAAGCTGAGGCTGGGGAATCTCTTAATCCCAGGAGTTTCAAGCCAGCCTGGGTAACATAGCAAGACCATCTCAAAAACAAAACAAAAAAACCCCAAAACTTGAAATAAATTTTTTCAGGTCATTTCCTTGATTATAGAAACTTGCTTAACAGTTGTGATCTGAGTAAACTGGAAGGGAGAAACTTTGTTTTTGTATTCTACTTGTCCTGATTACTATTTCCCTCTCTCTGAGGTGAGTAATGTAATTTGCATTAATTCAACTTGGGGACAGCCCACAATGAAATTACCTTCTGCGTAAAGTCAGTTTCCTGTGTGTTGTATAACACTTTTGCTGTGTGTTCTCAATGTGTCCTTCTATGAAGAGGGTGTTTTGAAGGACAAAGGTCAGCCCTTTTCAGAAGAGCTGATAAGTGTGTCCAGCCCTTACAGTGAACTCGGTGGACTTGGAAGTATTCAGTTGGAACTGGCAAATGATGACTCATCTGGCCCATGTGCTGCCTGATAGGCAGATCCATGGCCATTTCTCAACAGTGCTTATTTATAGGCAAAGTGTAACATCCTTCACTTTGATCAGTGAGAAGATTCTAGAAAATGGAATTCTGTGATTCCCTGCAGAGCTGTAACTCTGTACTACGTAATCATGCTGAAGTTCATTCAGAATTAACCTAGAAAGTAAATTGCTTGAATTAGGATTACGGGTACTCTAGAATGTAGAGCATTTGTTTCTTACATTTCATGCACCCTCCCTTTTTTTCTGTGAGACAGGGTTTTTCTCGCTATATAATTCAAACTGACCTTTAGCTCACTTTGTAGCCTAGGCAGGACTCAAACTCACAGTGATCCTCCTGCCTCAGTCTCCCAAGGGCTAGGATTACAGGTGTGTGCCACCGTACCCAGCTCACCTATTCAAATTTGATATGACTTTTTAAAGTGGCTTTTTAGCATTTACTCTCTAGACCTAGAAAATATATTTTATTGTAATAAACCATGTTTTCTTTTTTTTTTTTTTGTATTTAGTACAGGGTCTATAGGTCTACAAGGTCTCCCTATGTAAATCAGACTCATAGTGATCCTCCTGTTTTCAGCTTCCCTAGAGCTGAGATTATAGGCACATGTCACCACACCCAGTTTGAATCGAACCCTTCAGCCCAGGGCCAACATGGCAGGCCAGGGTTAGAACCCCGGCAGCTATGCTCTGCCTAATCTACTGAGCTGTTTTGCTGGCCCAGAATACTATGTTTTCTTTACAAAAATATGTGCCTAAGGAAGACAGAGTTTTTATCTTGTATGTATATGAGCAGTGTCTGAGTATGAATTGACTTGGTCAGCAGGCTTATTGCCATAGCTGCCGGTGTTTATATTTGATGTTCCTTTTTCCATGCCTTGTCTTTTTTTTTTTTTTTTTGGTAGTGGGTTCAGCCCATGCTGGGGCTGGGCTGGCAGTGCATATGGTGCTGGGAAATCGAACCATGGTCTGGACCATACCTCGTCTTTCTCAGAAGGACTTTTATCTCTTTTAATGTATGTTGCCAAGGAGCTGCACATAGGAGCTGAAGGAAGACATGTAAAAGCCCCTGGAACTGTGAATGCACCCAGCTTCCTGTGTGGAGACAGTGTCATCCTTGGTCCTGTGGGGATCTGCCAGCCTCTGTCTGTGTGAGGAGAAGTCTGTTGCTGGTCCAGTTGCTTGAGGTAACATCTTTTTTTTTTTTTTTTCTGGCAGAACCCAGGATTGAACTCAGGACCTTGCACTTGCCAGGCAGGTACTGCTACTGAGCTATATCCCTGACCCTTTTATTCTTTTTTATTTTTCTTCCTCAAAATTTTCTACAAGATCAAAAACATCATTGTCTTCCTTGCCCATGTCCTCCGGCTTTGGTGCCTTGCTGTCCAACACTTGCCTTGGGAACTGTTCAGCCAATTTCCTAAGACTTGTTAAGCTGTTGGCACCAACCTGACTTAATAGTATTCCAGGAAGCATTTCTGTGATTGGTTTGGCTGCTGCCTGACCAGTAATTACAAAGCTGTTAGCAGAGAGGAAAGTTTGAACTTGGGGATTGCTGAAATGATTTCTGTCCCATCATCTATAATCATGTTCATCTCTTCAATGCCAGCTGTATTCTTCACTGCCAGTTTTTTCAGAGACCTTGGAAGCTTTTGGTCATCAGCTGTAGCTATTCTGTGTCCCACCTTCTTCTTTCTGCAAGCTGTGCCCTTGCCTATCTGGACTTGAGCCTGAAGTTCAGCTAACTTTTCTTGTGCCTCTGAGTTATCTCCCCAGTCTGGCTGACTTTTTTGTTTGTTTTCTGGCAGAACCAGGGATTGAACTCAGGCCCTTTCCCTTCCCAGGCAAGTGCTTATTCTATTAAGCTATCTCCCTGGCCCCTGGCTGACTTTTTTGGATTCATGCTGTTGGTAAATCCTTTTCCTCTGTACCCCAGAACCTGGAACCAAGGAAAACAAGTGAGCTCAAAAGCAGCCACCTAACCTGTGACTTTTTTTTTTTTTTTTTTTTTTTTTTTTTTTTTTTTTTTTTTTTGGCAGACCCAGGGATTGAACTCAGGCCCTTGCACTTGCCAGGGAAGCGCTTATTCCACTGAGCCATCTCCCTGGCAACATGTGACTTTGAAAACTGATTTGTTGGTTGGAATTTATTGGCCAAAAAAAAGTTAGTACTGTGAGGATCTTTTCCCCAAGGGCTGCCACATGGTGTTTTGGAAACATTAAGTATTCCAGTGGCTATTATCAGCCTATTTCCTCATGGGGTACATGGAGTCACCAAACATGTAAAATCTGTTTTCTGAAGCTGCACAGGTGAATCACTGACAGCAGAACAGAATCTAGACTTCAAACGCTCTTTTAAAGATTCCTATTGACAGCAGGAGAATCTTGTGGGTTGTATCAAAATGAGCTGAAAAGTTGGGAGGCTGCTGCTGATGGGGTAGAAGACAAAGCTGATGGGAGAGATTCTCCTCTCCTGTGGGTCGTAACCTTTAGCGTTCTAATCTCTTCTAGGTAAAGAAGCTGTTCCAGTCTACGTGTGCTCCATATTTTTTGCGTGAGCTTGATCAAGCAGGTAAAATTATATTTATCTATTTATTTATGTATTTAGTACAGGGTCTACAGGGTCTCACTATGTAGATCGACTAGCAGGGATTCTCCTGTTTTCAGCCTTCCAAGTGCTGGGATTACTGGCAGGAACCACCGCGCCTAGCCTCAGTCCCCATCTCAGTGTGCCCTGGGGGCAGGGCTGGCCTGGCATGCCAGGGATCCAACCTCAGCTGCTAAGCTGTGCCTAAGCAGGTGCTTTAGTTCCTGAGCTATCTGGAAACAGGTAAGATTCTGATGTGTAAATTATGACTGTTGGCTGTCCCTTTCTTACCACCTCTTCTGTCTGCCTCTGCCTCTCCTCCTAGAGACTTGGTTGTTCAGTGAACTCTACCGGCTGATTCCTCTTGTGGTTGTGCAGACCCAGCTTCCACCTTCCCTAGTTTGTCATCTTGGTGTAGCTTAACGTTTCCTAGGAATCCTGAGCCTGGTTGCAGGTATAGCATTTCCTGGTAGCATCACTGCTTTTACCAATCTGTTTCCTGTTTAGTAAGTCCAAAGAGTATTTGATTAAATCTATTATGATGCATTCAGAAGTTGTGGCAAGGGTGTACAGTAAAGACAAAGATCCGTGACCAGGGCCACAGCAACAAAGGCTGGGGCTCCCAGGCATAGGAAGTTGGTGAAGTAGAGCGAGTGCTGCCTGAGGGGCACAGACACCCCCAGGACACACAGCCAACAGCCAGAATCTGGGGATGGCATCATTTCCTTTAGGAAACATAGTCACCCTCAGGCCAGGAAGCAGGGACACCCTTCACTCCAGGGAGTGTCCTGGGTGTTTTTCTCCACCCACCCTTGAGTGATGAAACAGTCCAGAAGGACACACAGCAATTGAGATATGCAGGAACAGGGAGGTGAAGTTCCCTGGTAGGGAACAGGGAGCCAGCGACTTCCACAGACTAAGTGTTTGCTGTTTTATAGGGACTATTCTGGGTTTGGTACAGAGTCACTAACCATAATAAAAACCCTTCCGGGAAGACTTTAGCCATATTTCACAAAGGAGGAAATGGAGTCCTGGGCAGACTGAATAACCTCCCCCACAGCCATGGATCTGTAACCACAGAGCTAGTTCAACTTACAGAAGATTGATAGGGTTTTTCAGGCACCAGAGCAGCAGAGACACGGGCAAAGGAAAAAGGGAAAGGAGCTTTATTACCTTTGAGACACAGAGAATCTGGGGAAGGTAAGAGATTCTGTGAGTTAGAACAAAGGGAGGCTGAGGCTTTTATGGCCTTTTGCCAGGGGTAGAGTTTGAGGGGGATCTTTAGATATACCTGAGGAGCTGATTAGGGGTCTCCCCTGAGGCGACAGGAAGGGTAAAAGGCAATTGCACCCTGAGCTGAGTTGGAGAAGTGGGGAAGTGGTCCTGGGGAAGATGACTTTTTGTTTTGAGGGCCTCAGTCATATTAGATGACCACCATAATGCTTTAGCAATTTAAACACTTTTTTTTTTTTTTTTTTTTTGTCGGAACCAGGGATTGAACTTAGGCCCTATGTTTCCTAAAGGAAATGATGCCATCCCCAAGGAAGCACTTATTCCACTGAGCCATCTCCCCGGCCCTGCTTTAGCAATTTATAGTAGGGCCAGAACCTATCAAAGATAAAGCAAGCCCATGTCCTTCCAGGTTGTCAAGGGTGGGAAAAGTAGGGGACAGATAATGCTGGAAGAGGGCAGGCAGGACGGTGGTACTGTGGGTTTGGGAGCATGAGTTGGAAAAGACTGACAGGGTTGCCCAGGATGCAAGGCAGATTCTGAAAGGTAACATTTTCTACTGCAGCCTAACCGACCAGAAGTCCTCTCATGTCCCCCTCAATAAGTCCTGCCCAGGAAAGGTGCCAGCATGGCAAGTTTGGTGTGGGTTGGACTAGAGTCAGCTCCAGCCATGGACCCTGTGCTTCTCTGTGTCCTTACTTGTTTGCTAAGACATTACCCCAGGCTTCTTCCCAGTCTGAACTTGAGCAGCTCACAGGAACAGAGGGAGGATGGCAACAGTTCTCCAACTGCCGTCTGTGGACATTTGAGAGTGCCTGTGACTTCCTGGGGCCCTCCGGTCAAAACTGTTTTCATAATAAGATGTTATTTACCAGCTTTGCTGGGTTGCCATTGCACTGATTATACAACAGTGGTGATGGTGGCCCAGCATGGGTAGAGGTCTCAAATGTGTTCTCTACTGACAGATGTGGCAGAAGGAAATGTCTGCACAGCAGTAAGAAATCCCCCTCTGTTAAGGTGCAGCGCTTTGCTCGGCTCCTTCATTTTCCTTTCACCTGAGGGAGGCATGTGTGCGGGTTCCCGGGAGGCAGTGCTGCGCCTTCTCAGGGAAGCATGTGTGCAGTGCAAACAGCTGTCTGTTCTTTGGCCAAATGCTAGGCACACCTGAAAGGGTGACTGACAGACTGTGATGCTCACCTGTGGTTGGCAGCTTTGCCCCCAGGGGACACTGTGAGTCTGTCACCTCAAGAAACGCGACCACCAATAGTGAAGTTTAAACTTTCAAATGAAAACTAGAATTCCAGAAGATTTGAGCTCAGTGGCTTTGCAATACTTTTCTGATGAGATTGATAATATTTAATGCGATCTTAAAATATTATATATTGAAATCTGTCAGTCTCAGCGTGGTCTCACGTATGAGTATTTCCCAGGTGATGAGCAATGGCCTCACGTGGAGCCACTCAGAGTGCAGGAGTCCAGTGGATGTGAGGGACGGAGGCGAGCGGTACATCTGCTGTGCTCAGACCTAGTGCTTCCGAGTGTGGGGGCGGTATCAGAGCATGTCCAGGTAAACTGAAAAATCTGCAAACTTGTCTCCCTTTTTTCCAGTCACTGGACTGGGCTTTCTTTGGACTTTTATCAAAACAGAGTGCCTGTGACTTCCTGGGGCCCTCCGGTCAAAACTGTTTTCATAATAAGATGTTATTTACCAGCTTTGCTGGGTTGCCATTGCACTGATTGTACAACAGTGGTGATGGTGGCCCAGCATGGGTAGAGGTCCCAAATGTGTTCTCTACTGACAGATGTAAATATATCATAACAAATTAAAAGCAGAAGCATATATTAAATCTTTTCTATAAAGCTAGACACTAAAGAAATTTGAAAGAAATATCAAATGATATCAATCTTATATTTAATCATGATTTAGAAAAGTATATTTGTTAAAGTGTATATTTTATGTTAATAAGTAATGAGCTTATCATTAATTTTAAGTGAGTCAATAAATATTCATCTCAGTTTTAATTTCTAATGCCATAAATATTGCTAGCTATTGTTTCATATGAGCAAAAATGTTGGCCTTCTCAACAATTATTTAAGGGATACTTAGACCCAAGATTTGATGACTCCTGTTCTAATGCAGACCAGAAGAGAATTAGTGTTACACTTCACTTCTTAATTCTGTGTGATTCCTTCATAAAAATAGAAGGTGCCTTCCCACATACACTGTGGCCCTGGCCACATGGCACAGCCACCTGACCTGGCTCCTGTGGCCAAGGACCCTGTGATCTCAGAGCCAGAGTGGCTGATACGGCTTTCCAGTCTGGGTTCATGCATGCGCAGCTCCTACTTGGGCTTCTCTGTGGCTTTGGGAGAACTTTTGGGGAACCGTCTTTCTGCCAGTCTCACTGCTTCAGCTCCTGGGACCCCAAGTCACAAGAGCCATTTGAAGGCCGGAAGTGCAATTGGTGGGCAGGGCTGTTGGATGAAGAAGCCAGTGGGTCGGGGGGTGGGGGGGTGGGGGGGTAGAGACAAGGCTGCCTGCTGTGTGTGCTGGGCTAGCAGGTGGGTGGATGTGATTCCTTCCCTAACCCGCTGAGACTCCTCCGTGGCCTTTTCTCCACATTGAGCTTCCGATATGGCCCTTCAGCATGGAGGCTGGGGCTCCCAGGACAGTGTGCACCCTAATCTAGCTGGCTGCTTGCACAGTGAGCTTGTGTGTATGCAGGGGTCTTGATCTTGGAGAAAATCAAGCAGGTGCAGGTCTGTTGTGTCAGGACAACCCCCATCTTCTCTGCTGGGGCCTGCATGTGGCACTAACCTGTAGATTCAGGTCCTCCCTTGAGAACAGCTCCAGGAAGGACCACAGTGATGGTTGTGTGTGGCAGTGGTGCCTGCATGCAAGCTGCCCACCCTCTCCTGGCCCTGCATGCCCTGCTGCTGATTCAGAGTACCCTGCGAGGCAGTGCTGAGGTCACCTTGCTGAGATGTGGAAGCCAGACGCAGGCTGTGTGATGCCACTGATGCCAGGGCCCGGGCCTTGGAGCCTGCCAACCGCCTGCCTTACTTCTTTGGTTCCATCCTCAGAACCTTGTGCACTGTGTCCGGGTTCAGTGCCTGACACGTGTCCCTGGACATGGTGAGGCTGTCGCAAATGGAGGTTGGGTAGGTGGAGGTTATGTTGCTGCCCGCTGTGTCTTAGCCACCCCTGCACATGACCTTGGCCTCGCCTTTGCCTTCCCTGTCCTGTGGCTTGTTCTAAGGACAGACAGCACTGTCAGCATAGTGTCTTCATTTGGTCTGGCAGTGGCTGCCATCTGGGATCTACCATGTGCAGAACAGACACAAGCTCTGACAGGATATATGTGGCACTTTGCAAAGGTATGTGTTTAGGTGCTGCATGCCACTAGCTCAGGGTTCTGGTATGTGTCACCTTCATGCCAGGCTGCCCCAGAAGACATCGCTGCAGCATGTGGGAGAGGAGCTGCTGCTGGTAATGTGCGTCACTGTCGCAATGCCCCAAACTCCCACACAGCCCAGGGTGGTTGGTGGACTGAATTCTGTCTCACAGTGAGGACGCAGATGCTCAGCGCTGAGACAGTGGCTCGGTTTGGTGATTGAGCCCAGGCCTGCCTGCTTCCCAGCTGCCTGCCTCTTTAGGCACTGCTTTCCTTAAACCAGGAGTGCCTTACCCGCAGCCCTCAGGCAGCTCCAAGCTCACTACTGAGATCCTGGTGCTCCTTCAGCAAAATGTGTTTGGCCCTCCAGTTATGGGCCAAGCACTGGGAGGGGAGAAAATATGAGTGATAAAAAATGGATATGGTGGTGCACGCCTGTCATCCAAGCGCACAGGAGGATCTCACTGTGTTTGAGACCATCTTGGGCTTCATAGTGAGTTTAAGGCCAGCCTGAACTACGGAATGAGCCCTTGTCTCAATAAATAAGGAAATGAATAAATAAATAATAATAAGAGAAAAGATGAATACATTGAGGAGTCACAGCCTTGCCCTTCAAGCTCATTCTACTTACATGCCTCTGCGGCCGCTGTCATTGCAACACAGTCTGGTCTGCATAAAGGCTGTAGGTCATGCAGCAGTTGTGAGAGGGTCTGGGATGGGCGTTGCCAGGTAGGCAGAGGACGTGAGAAGTTCATGGCTGGAAGCCAGCGTGGCACGTCCATTTACAGTGGATCTAGGCAGGAGTGAGTGCCTGCCAGAAAGACCCATGGGAGACCTGAGCGAGAGAAGCAGGGCCCCGCCACACAGGAAGGGTGCTGCTGTGCTGGCTTCCTGTCAGCCTTAAAGTAGCCTTTAAGTATCATGGGTTTTCCTATAAAAGTGTTCTTTCTTTAAGAATTAGGAGATCACACTATAATACAAAATCACATGTAGTCACATCTAGAGTCAAGCACTGCTGTCATATTTGTGGGTTTTTTTCATGTGTCCTGTGTTCTGTTTTGTTGATTCATATTTTTCTTGTAAGCTCTTAATAGTTTGCACAATGGGCATAAATAGCCCATGTGTTTGCTTAGCCATTTTACTTAAGCTGAATACACAGACCTCTGCCAGCTTTCTTGTTGTGGTAGAAACAGATCAGATATGGTTTTCTTTGTACATAAAATCTTTTCTCTACAAGGAATTATTTTCTTGGGACAGATTTCTGGAATGGATTTCCAGGCCAGACTATGACTATTCCTAAGGTTCTAGAGTTTCTCTCTCTCTCTCTCCCCCCTTCTTCCTTCCTTCCTTCCTTCCTTCCTTCCTTCCTTCCTTCCTTCCTTCCTTCCTTCCTTTTTTCCTTCCTTCCCTCCTCCTTCTCTTCCTTTTTTTTTTGCGGA